>VXAX01005262.1:333675-349352 GCA_013399835.1 Leptocoma aspasia | reverse complement strand
TCGGACTCCGGGCTCGGGGGTGGCATCGCGCTGATTTGCCCGCCGCCGCCGCTGGAGACCGGAGGCTGCTGCGTCTGTTGCGGAGGCGGCGACGAGGTCTGCACCGACCAGGGGGTGCCGAAGCCGGGCAGCGGCGGAGGAGGAGGGGAAGCCGCCGAGGAGGAGCCGCCCCCGCTCTGGTGATGGGGGCTGGGGATCTCCGGGCTCTGCAGGCTGCTGAAGCCAGAGCCGAGCCCGCCGGGCAGGAGGTTCCCGGGGCTGCCCAGTAAGTGGCTGTTCGGGGGGGACTCCATGGGGGGCAGCTTGGCTCTCGCCTGCAGATGAGGAGACGAAGGCGGATTCACGCAGGAGGCGGCGGCCACCCCCACATTGGGGTCCGCGGACGCCGATCCCCCCGGGCAGGAAGGGGCGAGCCGCTCCAAACCCCCCCTGTCCGCGCCGCCCTGGTGCTCGGCGGGGCCGATGGGCCGGTGGTGCGAGTGATCCCCCGTCCGCGGCGGCTCCGGGGGGTGAGCGCTGAGGAGCTGAAGCTGCTGCTGTTGCCTGTGCTCCTGCTGCTGGTACTTGTCAGTGGGGTGGCTGAACTGCTGCTGCTGCTGCTGCTGAGGGGGGTGGTGATGATAGTCTGGGGGGTGGTGGTTATTCAGGGGGTGGCTGCTGCCGAGCTGGGCTGGGCTGCTGAGCTGCTGCTTAAACTCTTTCCTCTTCTGGCTCGCCTGAGGAGGCGGCGGCTGTGGTTGCTGCGCTTGCTGCTTGTTTAAATCCTGGTGGGGGCTGAGACAGGGTTTAAAGTCAGAGGAGGGGTGGCCGAGAGGGGGGTGTCCCGACGCGGGGCTGCTGCCCAGCCTCTCGCTGCCTGGCTGCTGCTGCTGCTGTGTCACCCCCAGGAGCAGCTCATCCTGCATGTTTTGATGATGCGCAGCAGCGATCGCTGAGGGCAAACAGGGAGGGCAGCGGCGACCCGGCTGCCGGACGAACCGGCTACAGCGGGCGGCAAGGGGCAGGAGGAGTGAGGCGAGGCGGCTGCGGCCGCTCCGGGGAGGGGAACGACCGGGCGGTGGGCAGGGGCTGAGGTGGCCGTCTGCGGGAGTTCCCCTGACACCGGCTCGGCGCAGAGGTGAACCCCCACCCCAGCACACTAAAGAGACAAAGATAATTAATAATCTTTGTGGCGAAGTGTTGGGGGCGGGGGGAGAGTTTAAACACCCGCCTATCGCAAACCACTATGTAAGTCCCAAAATAGCTTATTTATAGAATAAAGCTCTCTTCTTTCCCATCAACGCCACTGTACTGCTTTAAAAATATCGCAGCTTTTTGATAGAAGCCCATTTTTATCGGAGATTTCTTTTTCCTTTTCGTTTACTAGGACCCCCGGTAAGGCGGCCCTTCCCGCCTGCAGTCGCACCCACAGGGATCCACTAGATCAGGAATTCGCCCGGACAGGTCACTGCCCTCGGACAGAAACTCCTCCGTCCGACCCCCCAGCCGCCACACCGCAACGCAGGGGGACAGCGGGGTATTCCCGGGCCTGGCACTGGCGGGGAGGGAAGGAGGGAAGGCTGGGAGGCCGCCGGTACCTCCACAGGGCAGGCGACCCGATCTCCTCAGCGAGGCTCCTGCCGCCCCCCGGCTGCCCCCGCCCCGCTGCCGGCTCGGAGCCGCCGCGGCGCCCTTAAGAGCGCCGGAAAATCCGTCACAGTGACGTCACAGGCACCGCCCCAGCCCGGCGGACCCTGGTAATGAGCCTGTGGGCCTACCCTGTCATGAATAATGCATCCGGCCCGGGGCCCGCCCCCTGGCGCCGCTGAGCCGGGTGGGTGCTACCACTTCAGCCAGGGGGAGGTGCCAGCCCTGTGCGCCGCTTGGGCAAGGAAGGTTCTCATCGGGCTTTGACGACCTTTCTATCATCAAGCGAGAAACACTTGAAATAAAGAGATTTTATTTCGTTTTGCGGCAGCGCCTGCGATCGGTTTTATCCCAACAGACTGGGCAGGGGCAGTCGTGACGCCGGTTTCTCCTGCCGCCTGTGACCCCGTCAGGCGCTCACTCGGGGCGGGGGAGAGGGGGATCGCCCCGCCCCTTCGCCTCGCGCGCCGCTTATTTGCATTGACGCACGACCGCGCGCCACGGGCGGGGCGGGGGGTGGAGCGCGAGCGCGGCGGCACGAGACGCGCCGGGTGTCAAGGCCCCGCCCAGCCCCGCGCTGGCCCCGCCCCCCCGGCGCGGGTCGGGGGCGCGCCTGTGCCCGTGTCCCCTCTGGGGTCGGGATGCGGGAATGTCCTTGTCCCTTTCCCTGTCCCGTGGGGCGCTGCAGCGTCCAGAGCTCTCGCGGAAACATGGGCTCGTCACCCCTTCCTCGCCACACACCCGGGGCCTGCCAGCAAACCTTGTTTGTTGGGCACCTCAGAGACCCACGGGAGCTCGGGCGGTGCCCGTGCTGAGGTGTGGTGGCACGGGGTGGTGCCTTCTGAGGTATTCCAGTATCAAAGGTGGAGTTTTACCCTTTCCATACAGTGGAAGCACAGTTCTTGGCAGCTATTCAATGCAAACAAATTAATAGTTTGGCACGTACAGATGTAACGTTGATGTCAATGTATACGTCCCTGAAAAGACTGAAACCAGTGGCCTCTGTGCTCTGGGAAGGCTGGAGCTCAGCAGTGAGAAAATTCATACAGGGCTGTTGAATGTGTGAGTATTTGGGGAAAAGTGTCATTATGTGCATGACCTGTTGAACTTTTCTCTAGGTGTCTGTCCATGCCCAGTATCAGCGACTGGATAGCTTCATTCCTCCTGCCCCACGGACCTTTTGTCTGACCCAGTGTAACGATTCATTTTTCTTAAATCTGTATATATTTTCTATATGCATATAAAATATAGAGGAGAAAAACATGGTTTCAGCATTTCCAGTCATGTGGTTGTGAACCTGTGTGGGTATATATTGGGGAATCCATGCTGTCTTGCAGGGTTAATATGAAAATGCATTTACAGCATTGAAGAATAATTGATACGTGTTTATCTTTGCTGTATTACGGCACAGCGGTCCAGAATTATTTGTTATATTGGCATTTGTTTCAAGAACTTGGCAGTCTTACCAGGGCTAAAAATTCCGGAGTGCAGACCAAGACCTTGCAGATGGTCACATGCTGAGTAAATGTTGGAGGCCGAGTACTTGTTCCTCTCTGAAGAGTGAATTGCTTCACAGCACAGTTCTCATAAACATTAGCTTGGTGAGCTGCAGAACTGGTAGCACCTGGCTTCCCTTTGTGTTCCTGTCATACACCTGACACCATGTTGTGTGCAAGCCTGAACAGAAGTTGTCCACTACCTGGGGCGTTCTCAGGCAATGTCTAGCAAGGGTGGAAGCAGTGCTGCACTGCACTCTCCTATAACCAGCTGCCTATTTCTACAAAGTGTGTAGGAACTCATTCAGTTAAGGGGTTTTTTGGTAAGCAGTCAGCTTCTCTGTCCCTCACCTTTAAATCAAGCCCAAATTCTAGCAATTCTTCCTTCAAAACAGCTCTCTCGGTGTACGCGAGTATTTTTTAAATTGACCGAAAGACAAGAGTGCTCACATTGTTCACAACAGCTTATCTCTGGCATGGTAGCCACTCACCCCAGTTGTGTGTGTTTGTTAAATCAACTTTCATGGAGTGAAGATTATCTATTAACCATGTAAAAAGTAAGTGTCCACTCTGCATTAGCTGCCTAATGTTCTACAAACACAAGACAGGTGCTACCAAAGGATGATTCATCCCCTAACAAAGGTACTTTTAGAGAGAGAAACCTGATCTCTCTCTCTCTGTTGGTTATGAGAAAAGCTTCTGGCTGTCTTGCTGCAGAATACATAGGTCTTTGGTGGTCCCTGGTCTTGTGGCAAGTGCTACTTGACTCTAATACAAGCAAGAACAGTTGTACCGAATCAAACCAAGCATCCTGCAGGCTCTTCTGCCTCAGATACAAGACCCCGAGGCCACAAGGTCTGGCTTCTCCTCCACCAAGTGAAGTCTCTTACCTGGCACCTTGGTGCCATCAAGAAGTTCTGAGGCCTGTCCTTGGCAGTTTGTTTCCTCTCTCCAGTCTCCAGTTTCTTGATTTTTGACAATTTGGTCTTCACACTCTCTTGCGTTAGTGTTTTTCTCTCCCTTGTAATCCCTTGATTCCTTCGTGCTTTCTTTTATCTTAGCTTTTCTAAGGAAGGCTTGAGAGCTTTTTTTGGATTAGACCAGTTGGAAGTTAATAGTGTCTGAAAATAAATGCCTAAACAAATGTGTAAGAACAAGCTAAGCATGTGTTATGCTTCCTCCAGGTACCTCACCTATTTGCAACACAGGAACTCCCTAAATTTGCCTTTCCAGACCGTAGGGTGTACTGAGAGGCTTGGACTCCGTGTTCCCTGGTTGTTACCAAAGTGAGACTGCCTGAAGAGGGGAGCGTGCTGGCAGAGCCATGCCTCACCTGAGTGACTTGAAGAAGCTAGAGGGTCATGGAGCTGGGATGAGTTCCTTAGACTAGACAACAAACATTACAAATGCCAAGCCATATGCAATATCACTATACATAATATGTAAATTGAAAAAACAGATGTTGCAAAGCAAGCTGTCAGTATGGTAGAACCAAGTATACATAAGTTATGGTTTTTCCAGCCATTAATCAACCTGCTTCTGTATATTAATTTCAACAAATGTGCAAGACATTGACTTCACCTGGGAGGCCTGTGGTAGAGCTGGGGCTGACAGCTCTCCTGGATTTGTTGGTGCCTGAAAGACAACGATCATCTTGTCTGGTGTTCTGCATCATGCAGTGGGTGTTAAATTTTGTGGGGTGAGTTTAACCAGCAGCACTATAGAATAGAAAGTATAAGGACAAATCACATTAACCTACATAAAATAGCTATAACTCTATAAAGACAAAATAAACTGTAAGGGTTACAGAGCAACTCCTCTGGCTGCCATTTGAGTGACATGAAAGGGATCATCAAGGTAGTGGCTTCTGAGTTTTGCCCCTGAGTGGTTATATGTCTTCTAGAAATCGCCATGCACAGCTTAAGTTCTTTCCTTTTATAAACCCAGGATAATAACATCTTCTATTGGCCAGTGTTAGGAACAGGATATTATTATATGAGAAAGGATTCAGCCTCACTGTTCTTTTTTTTGCTTGGACAACAAAACCATTAGTGGTTATAAGAACTGAATGGGATTGTACTGAGATGCAGTGCACTTCAGAGTGGTCTGTGGGTTTATCTCCTTTAAAAAGGTCTGTCTTCTTTTCTGGGGTAGGATCCATACTTTGTAATGCTCAGATACCACTTAACAAGTGTTACAGTTTTTATGAACACACAGTAAGTCATGAAACTTGGATATGGTATGTAGACTTGAGATGTACACAGAGCTATTTCAGCGCTTGCTCATTTTGTAAATGAACACAAACCTTAGAATATCAGGAGCCTAATGTATACAAAACAAAATAGCTCTGACTAGTGGTAGAATCTGCTCTTTCCCTCCTATTAGCTAGTTGGAAAATCACCATGCCTGTAATTTTGAATATGTGCTGCAATTAGATGTACACATTAGAAGTATCTTTGCTTTTATTCCAGTACTAAACAGAGCTTTTTTGATTATTTTTTGCATGTTACAGTTAAAAGTAAGTGTTACAGATAGTATTGACTTCAAAAAACCTTTTATGGATTGGCTCAACATAGTAGAGACTCATTGCCTGCTTGTAATGCAACAAGTTGTTCTTTCCACAGCCCACAATATTTATAGGCCTTTCACCATTTGCAGTGATTTACTACTCCATTTGACCTCTTTTCCAAAGCTCTACAGCCACAAAAAAAAAAAATCTGTTTCTTGTTTTCTCTTGCTGTTTTACCACTTCTTACTCCTTCTTGTTTTGCATATCAACTCCTTTTCCTAGGGTCTTTGTTAGCCCCCTCTATTTAGGTAGCCGTGTCTGTCCTGCAGTGTTTGGAAGGCTCTGCTGAAGATCTGCTCAATCTTTCCTGGGATCAGGCTCTTTAGGGAAGTACACAGTTTACTGTCCTGTGGTCTGTGACATGTGCCTGCTTTGTTGCTCAGCCTAAACTGTGACATGGGCTTGCATATGCATTCCAGGAACAGCACATTGTTCTAACTGCTAAAATACACAATTCACATACTTTTGCTAGAGCTGCTTCCTCTTAACCCTAAAGTTGACTTTTTGTTAATGACATTTTCCTCCCATGGAAACATGGTAAACAGTCTGGGACTGCAGGTTATTCATATAGAAAAGCAGATGATGAGGTTTGACATTTCACAGGAAAAAGAGGTCCGAAGATTTATAACAATGTGCTTCATTCACTGTTTCTGTTCTTGATTTTTTTTAACTCTGAAAATAATAGTCATGCACCCTTAGGAAAGAGGTAGGGAAGTCTTTTTCAGCAGTGAGCAGCCTTTTGAGTTACTGTAGCTTGCCTTTACTCCTGGTGGTTTTTCTCATTGAAAAAAATATTAATTACCCAGATATAACAAAACTGGGTAAAAACCACTTTCTTAGATCCCTACATGTTGATATGAAATTAAAAACAATGGGAAAAATTAATACCACCAATTGAAATAGTTTGCTTTGTTCTCTTATTCCCACCCCCATGCTATGTTTTGGTTTGTTTGTTTTTAAGGTTAAAATCTTAAAATTCACAGGAGATGGGCAGCTTTCTTGCTTTATTCAAAGTCTGACTTCTGTCATGAAAGCCTGCTAAACCTGAAGGATATAGGTTCTGGTCACAAGAATGCAAAGCAGTGATCTATTCTGTTTTTTCTCCTTTCTGCCCTGGAGTTTAACCAGCACACTAGACTAATATTCTCTTGCTTGCTAGTGGCAGTTTCTGTTTCTTTTTTGTATTGTTTTTGTTTTGTTTTTTTTTTTTTTTGTAGTGGAAGTCATTAGACTTTCTCCCAAGAGAATCACTGCCAAAGTAAACAAACATCTTCATGAAAGGAAAATAATGTCTATAGAGTATTCAGAATTCCATGTTTTACAGACAAGTATTTGTGGCAACCAACTAGTGAATTAAAGTGAATGAAATCCTATTTCTAGTTTGCTACTTTTGCTGTGCTAATTGAATGTGGCAATTTCTGCTAGCTTCTCAGCTATGCAGTGCAAGTACTGGGTGCTAGTTATAATTCAGGATGAAGGAAAATATGAGATGAAACTTGGTTTAGAAAAAGATTTTATTTTTTATTTTTTATTGTTGGGAATTGAATAGTGCATGTAAATCTCCAAGGAATTGCTGTTGTCTCTAAAATGTTCTGCATGTGGTTGGCAAGAACAACAAGGAGAGAGGAAAGTTTGGCTAAAAAATTCATAAAGGCTGTCTGGTGGAATGCATTACAGTCATCTGTATACCTCTGTGCTCTTATCCCTCTGAACTGATAATTTTTAGCTGAGATGAAACATTCTGAGGAACAGGAGGCTGGCAGATTTGCAGCGTAGATTGTTTGAAGGTTTAAATACTGTGACTATCTCAGCTTACTGTAAGCCTGTAGATATACAGTAAGCTGGAGTTGCTGAAAAGTGATAGAGTGGCTCATGTGAACAGCCAAAAAAGCCTGTGAAGAGCTTATTTTGTGTGTGCTGCAGAATTCTGCATTCTTTCTCTATCGTTCTACAGGATAGCAATAATTCACCAGTGGAGCAGAGACACTTCAAATTTGTTGACGATGAGTCCATATCTAGTTCTTTGTTTAGGCAGTGGCTTTCACAAAGGGGACCATTGCTAACTGGGAACTGCTGCCAACACCATCATATGTTTCTTGACAAATGCAAAGTGTTCAAAAAGTTGGCACTACAAAATAGAGATACTGTCAATCTTTGTTTAATTCTCAAAATGGCTTTTAAGCTTTTAAAGCTTGTGTTGTTGCTGGTGCACTTGCATATCAGATAACATTTTTGACAGCCCTTATAATATGGCTGGTTAATTTGGTCACATTACTAGAACATAAACCAAAATTCTGTGAGTGCTAAGATTTTACTGATGGTTTTTCCTATGTGCTGTGAGCAGAAGAAGGGTTTGTGCAGCAGTGTGTGCTGCTCTAGCCAGAACACAGTATTTTCTCATCTCCTTTTCTATGCACTGTGCAGATGCAGCTGCCGCTATTTACCAAACATGAAAGTGTTGTTCACAGCTCTGTGAGTGAGTTTGGGTTCTGCTTTACAGAATGCATGAAACATCTCTACTAATTGCACAAATGTTCAGCCTATATTTATGTACCTGAATATTGTGGTGTAGGAGGCAAATTGAAATTTTAAGGTATTATTTCAGTGATCACTGGCTAGGTCTCCAGAAGCTCATGGAACTGAATTGTGCTAGGAATAACTGTGCGGTGCTTCCAGTGATAGAATAATCTGTTCTGAAGGGTGGACTACTCTAGTGTGACTGCATGTAGAAGACAAGGTAGGAGACCCAAGGAAACTGTGGAAATTTTTGGGCAAGGGGGCTTTGAAGTAGCATTCACTGAGTCCTGTAGGCAGCCCTGATCGCAGATGCAGCAGGAGGAAGCAAGTATGTGTCTGTAGCTAGGCTTTCCCCCCTGGAGGAGTGTACAGATCATGTAGCAACTTAAATAGTAGGAATGTATGTTTGTACCTGAGCAGGCTATTAAAAAAGTGCTTTCAATTTCTACAAGAAAATTTATTAAAGCTTACTTATTAAATTCAAAAAGGTAGTAGAGGAACAGGTTCCCCTTCTGAGCCATAGCATCTGTGTTGTACGAAAACCAAAGGCAACCTATCTGATTTATATGTGAAAACACATTCTTTTGTACTTGACCTTATTTTCTCTTTGAGTGTAAGATGGATGCTCACTAATTTTACACCACCACCCGCTGTTTCAGTAAAATTATTTTCAACAGATTCTGCAAGAAATTTGCTGCTTTAATTAATACATAATATCTCAGAAATTACCAGTGCAGACTCTTCATATTTACCATAGAACTAAATTTAGTCGGTCTAAAGCTGAAGAAGCACAGATTAAAGTTAAAAAGTACATTAACCATATAATAGTGAGTATTATGATGATATATCCAGTAGTCAAGGTGGGGTCAACAGCTCTGGGCTGGCCACAGGGATATCAGAGTTAAGCTAGTCAGAAGCAGCCAGCTGCTTGAGGGGTAGGATGATCTCTTTCCCATTTGCTGAGGGCATGCAGCATCTTTTAGGAAATGCTCCATCATCCATAGCTGGAATGATGAGACTTGTCCGGTGTCCCAGAGGCAGTCCCTCTGGGAGGGAAAAGGGGCAGGCCTGGATGCAGTGCAGAATTGAACTCAGCTCTGCCACACAGCAAATGAAGGCCCTCTCCACACTTGCTGGTTTTAGTCACTTCCCAGCTGCCTTCCCCACCCCTGGCTTTTTGTTTGTTTTTTAACCTACTAAGTTATATTTCTGAACAGTGCAGAGTGACTCTACTGAAGCTTTCACTTATTTTTCTGGGGGTCTCCCTCCTCCTTCTAAATATGACTTCTAGCTCTAGCTGGGTCTCAGAAACAAGAAATCTTGAGTTCTCCCATAATAATTTACATCTCTGATCTGATGATGAATTGTGAATCAATGTTAAGCTTCATGACTTTTGAACGTTCATGCAATTACGATGATACAAAGACATTGAAAAGCAATATGCTAATTTTGCCCCATATATTTTGGTTACTAAAGGTCATATTATCCACATGATTATTTCTTAATGCTCATGTATAACCTTCTTAATAATTGTAAAGAAAAGAAATCCAAGAAAAAATCTTTGCCCAGAAACTATGCAAAAGCTAAACATATTAGAATATTAATGTTAAAATATTTTAGAAGTGCATTAGCTATTAAAAAAATAATTGAAACCTAGAAAATGTAGGGAAAATACTGCACTTCAATAAAATGAAATGTATTAAAAAAAAATACACAGTTAAATGGCATCCAGACAACCATAATTTACTTCTATAATGAGAACCTGAGGGAAATGTGGAGTTAAATTTAGTTTATTTCAGTAGATTCTATTTTTTAACCCTTTATGCCCAGCGTTACATAAAGGAATTATGATTACTTGGATGCCTTAACCTTCAACTCCTCTATTTTCATATGTTTAGTTTTTTGTAAGTTTTATCTAACCGAGTCCTGGAAGTTGTGCTTTCTAACCCCCTAGCAACAAAGTGAAGGAACTAAGGAAAGAGCAGAATTGTAGCCTTCATCTTTTACACAGAGTACAAAACCTACTGTAATTTTGTCATTTCTTTTCTCATTATGGCACTGAGAGCTCAGATCCATTTTTATGCAATGGCACAAAACTGTTTGGTGCCTAAGCATATCTTACAGAAACTGAGGAACATGTACGCCACAAATCAATTGTACCCATGATATTAAGAGGGAAGATTACATAGATCTTTAAAGATTCCCAAACCTTGGCAAATGACCTTGAGTAATTTTGATATCATTTCAGATCAGTGTGCTTTGACTGGTGGTCAGTCAAAATGAATCATCCAATGAACCTTTGTTTTCACAGTTGTAATATTTTTTTGTGCATGCTTATATAGCAGGTTGCAGATAAAGAGCAGAAAACCTCATAAAATTTCCACATTAGGAAATTGAAGGGCTTTTCCTTTCTCTCTTTCCTCCCAAATAACCTTTCTTTTTTTCAACATTGAAAGGTCGTCTTTATTAGAGGAAATTTACCAGAGACTAGAGTGGTATAATTATGCCTTGTGGATGCTTTTTAATCTTGCATGAATGCCTGTAGAATTCAAGTGTCCACATGGGGAGTTATACCATCAGAACTATAGGGGCATAATTATGCTGGTGAATTCTGTATTGAGACAAATGCTTTATGAAAAGGAATTTTATTTTGGCTCTTTATTTTTCAGCTTATTCATGTCCTGAACTAAAAGGAGATGATCAAATCAATGAAAATAATGAAAATTCAATGGTTACCAAGGGCTGGGGAAATTGGAAAGTAATAAATATATACGTTTCCTGATAACACTCATGTGCGGTTTTGTTCTTATTCTCTCGCCAGTGTTTGAGTTTGTGAAGGGTTTAGTGAAAGGTTAATAAACAAGCCTTGTTCTTTGCTGAGCCTCATAAACTAATATGTGTAATAGCTAAACACTGGTAGAATATTAGAGATTCTTAGCTCCCATAAAAAGCAGCTGGGGCTTCAGGCAAATAGGACACTGGAGAATTAGTTGAATACTTTTTAGTCTCTGCAGGACCTCAGCAGTTAACACTGATCAAATCAGCCATTGAGTTGCTGTATGTGAATTTTCGTATGTCCCAGTTAAATTTGAATTCCTAAATATGTGAGTCCTAGGACAGTAGTCAAAATGTTCACTACAAAAGTAGCCCATTTACATGAAAATAACTTTCAGTAGGTCAGTAAGGGTGTAGTAACACTAATAATTATTTACAAAATGTTCTTAGACTAAATTACAAGCATGTCTCAGTGTAATTGCTGCATAGACTTTAAGAGAAGAAGAGCTCAATCATTTTGGTGATGTAATCCAGTCCAGCCTTAGCACTGACCACAGAGCATTGCACTGTATGTCTTGCTTGAAGACCAAGGTGAACTTCAGTAGAAAGATGTCTTGTTCATATTTAAAGAGTTCAGAAAACAAAGACTCCATGCCAACACTCCGTTCATGTGAAGTGTTTTATTTGTGGTCTGAATTTAGCTTTGACTTAACTTGTTCAGTCTTTGCTGGGTTAAAAAAGCCTTTAGTGCTGGACAGTATTCAATGAAAATACTTAAAGGCTGGGATCAAGGCATCTCAGTCCTCTTTAGTTGTTAAGCAAATCTCATTGAGGCGCTTCAGTTTCTAACCGTAAGGCAAGATTTCTGTATCACCAGTTTTTCTTGTAGTCTCTTTCAAGTTTTCAAACATCTGTCTTAAGGAAGGACATCAGCGTTGTCAGCAGTGGTATTACTAATGAGGGAATTACAGCAGGAGCTGAACAAAAGCATGCTCTCTCCTTGCTGTTTTTGAAGCATGGAGAAGTTTTTGGTTTTTTTATTTCTCATCACAAGTCTTTTATGAGAGATACTTTGCAAGGGCCTCCATTGAATAATATGTTTTTCAAGGCAAGCTTATTAGAAGGAGACAGCAAGGTGATACCTTGCTGTGATAACCAGAATATTTGGGTTTGCCCTGGGTAGTTGCACACAATGGTAGCGCTTCTCTCCTGCTTCATATTCTTTTTATTTGCTATGATTTCTTTTAGAGCTGAAAATACAGCCTTCAGTCTTGTAAATATTGTTTACTATTTTTTTTCCACATATATAACCAGTATTTTTATCATTAATGAAGCATAGATCTGTCATTTTAAGTGAAGCGGTTTACAAGGAAGCATGGCTGTGCCATTTTCTTTATTTCATATTTTTCACCTGTAGAATTTCCAGGTTTTTCATCAAAGCATATCCCTGTATGTTCACCCAATATATTCACCCAAGGTAAATGAGTAGAATTAGTCCAAAAAAATCTTTCCTGTGAGCTGACTGTTGAAACATTGCAAATGGAAGATGAGTGTGGTTTTGGTTACAAGTAGAACTCTGTTATTTATGTTTAATTAATGTAGAATAGGGGTCTTTGCATGGTGTCATGAAATGGTTTGATAAGTGTTTTAGAAGGACACAAATATGTGGTTTTGCATTTTTACCCCATCACTCTGCAGCTGTTTCAGGCCTGCTGTGCAAGCACACTGAAACATAACATTTAAATTTCTTTTTAGTTAGCAATAGTTTCCAGTCCTGAACTGTTCTCTCCCGAGCAGGCAGTGTGCTAGTCATAGCAAAGCCCTAGCTAGACTATCTGAGGAACTTTTTTGGTGTTCTGAAAATAGTGAGATCAATTTTATTGTGGTTGTGTGGATTTGTGCAAGGGGCAGAGCACTGCAGACATGCTTAGAAAAGGGAGCAAGGAAGCCTGTCAGCCTGAGGTCTGCTTGCAATGTGACCCTGAGAAAGAGGTGATTGAAACTGTGAGTAAGGAAACTGTCTCCTGCCATTTGCTTCCTACTGTGTTCAGTGAAACAGCATATAATATATATGGTTTGTACATAAATAGGACTATATTGAATAAATGCCTATCAACAGTTCAAGGTGCAACATACAAGACATCAAAAACCAGCAAATTGTTTGTGTATTTACTGACAAAGTTTATAGTGGTATCTTAGAAAGCCCTCGGTGAAGGTGAATGGAGACAGAAGACAGTGATAAAATTTAACTAAATCTACACAGCGAGTCTGTTTTTCTGTCTGGAGTTCTAACTGAAAGTTATATATTTCTAGTGACACTGAGTATTTTTGTTTGCTTTGTGTTTTCTAGTCAGCACAAAACCTTGATAGTTATGGAATCATCTAGAAAAGCTTGGGGTGGAAGGGAGCTCTGGAGATTATCTGCCCTAGGCTCTTGCTGAAAGCAGGACCCTAAATGAGATAATCAGGGGCCTGTCAAGGCCGATGAGTTCCCCGCTTCTCTGGGTAACCTGCTCAAAGTTCATTTGCTCTCATGGTGAAGAATTTCTTCTTAAACAGACATGGGTTTCCCCTGAAACAGCCTATTGCCTTGTGGCACTGGGCATCTTGCTGAGAAGAAGCTCTGTCATCACTTTAACAAGAATTTAAGTGTTAGAAAATGGTGTTCAACCCTGCATTGTCTCTTCTTCATGCTGAACCAACCCAATTATTTCAAGCTTTCTTCATCTGCAAAGGTCTCCAGTGCTCTGATCAACTCGATGGCCCTCTGCTAGATTATCTCCAATTTTTTAGTATGTCTTTTTAGCTAAAAGGACCAAGAGTGGACACAATATTCCAGGTGTGGCCTAGTAAGCGTTGAGGAGAATGGAATTGCTATGCCCTTTTTATTTGCTGGCTGCAGACATACTGAGGAAGCCTACAACACCATCTCTTTCATTCCTGCAAGAGCACCAGGCTGGCTTGTGTTCAGCTTGTGATCCCCTTACCCTCAATAATACTATTTACTTTTTGACTACATATAATGAAAGCAAGGAACAGAAGTTCACAAAGATTCTGGAAGAGAAGGGTTTTACCCTAAAGCCCAATGGCTTCAGCCTTCACTCCCAGTATGGGAGACTTGGTTTTAGTTCTTTCCTTCTTTTGGAGAGCTGGACTGGTGTTGCTCCCAACCCTGAGCTGTGCCCTTGGGAGGAGGCTGTAACAAGCCACAGCATATTCTGGAGCTCCTTCAAACTCACATATTGCCACAATGATATTTTTGTTTAATATACTTCTGATGTTTCTTAGACTAGGGACTACAGGTGTGATACTTCCCTGCGGTTCATTTATCCTCTTCCCTCTTCTCTCTTCTCTTCTCTTCTCTTCTCTTCTCTTCTCTTCTCTTCTCTTCTCTTCTCTTCTCTTCTCTTCTCTTCTCTTCTCTTCTCTTCTCTTCTCTTCTCTTCTCTTCTCTTCTCTTCTCTTCTCTTCTCTTCTCTTCTCTTCTCTTCTCTTCTCTTCTCTTCTCTTCTCTTCTCTTCTCTTCTCTTCTCTTCTCTTCTCTTCTCTTCTCTTCTCTTCTCTTCTCTTCTCTTCTCTTCTCTTCTCTTCTCTTCTCTTCTCTTCTCTTCTCTTCTCTTCTCTTCTCTTCTCTTCTCTTCTCTTCTCTTCTCTTCTCTTCTCTTCTCTTCTCTTCTCTTCTCTTCTCTTCTCTTCTCTTCTCTTCTCTTCTCTTCTCTTCTCTTCTCTTCTCTTCTCTTCTCTTCTCTTCTCTTCTCTTCTCTTCTCTTCTCTTCTCTTCTCTTCTCTTCTCTTCTCTTCTCTTCTCTTCTCTTCTCTTCTCTTCTCTTCTCTTCTCTTCTCTTCTCTTCTCTTCTCTTCTCTTCTCTTCTCTTCTCTTCTCTTCTCTTCTCTTCTCTTCTCTTCTCTTCTCTTCTCTTCTCTTCTCTTCTCTTCTCTTCTCTTCTCTTCTCTTCTCTTCTCTTCTCTTCTCTTCTCTTCTCTTCTCTTCTCTCCTCTCCTCTCTCTTCTCTCTTCTCTCTTCTCTCTTCTCTCTTCTCTCTTCTCTCTTCTCTCTTCTCTCTTCTCTCTTCTCTCTTCTCTCTTCTCTCTTCTCTCTTCCCTTTCTCTTTTCTCTTTTTTCTCTTTTCTCTTTTCTCTTTTTTCTCTTTTCTCTTTTCTCTTTTCTCTTTTCTCTTTTCTCTCTTCCACTGGTTCATAAATGCAAAAGTCCAGAGAAATTCCCCAAAATTCGAAAAGAAAATGTGCTTGCCCAGCTCCAGCATAATCCTTATGACATACAAGGTCTTTATGTTTTGTTTCTTTCCTTTGATGTGAATGAACTTGCCTGGAGTTAAGTGATGAGTCATGACTTGAATGGCTTCATCTTGATGGTGTTGGTGAGTAAATGGAGCTACCCAAATTTAATGTTTTTTTTTAAAAAGGTTCTTACCTTAATGCTTTTTGTATTAAAAATGGTGGAACTGAGGCCTTTTTATTCTTTTTTGTATCTCATATAACTTCATCTATGCAAATAGTAACTTGTGATGAGACAAAGAATCTATTTGTTTTGTTTTAGAGGAGCCAGGAACTATCTAAAAATATTTTCAAGTAGCACAGTTTTTTAACAAAAGCAGCTTGGGTATAATGTTTGAGGTACTGGGTAATAAAACCTGGATCAATATTAATTGCTACTCTTACTTGATTTTGCAATC
>VXAX01005262.1:294275-333620 GCA_013399835.1 Leptocoma aspasia | reverse complement strand
AAAAAAAAAAAAGAAAAAAGTCCAACAAAAACAGCCATCAAACAAAACCACTGGCATTTTACTTGCACAATACGAATTGTGCAGTTGAGTTCTCCACAATATATTTTACTTGCACATTTCAAAGGATGAAAACAATGATAAATTTAATCAATATATTAAAGGGGAATAATATTTCCATATTACATTTTAAAGATATTTTCAATCCCCCAGAAATTTTAAATGAGGGTAATTAATTTGGAATTTTAGTGTACCATGAAACTGGCACACATTTTATGTCCATTACACCAACAGCAAAGCAGACTGTAGACTGGTGGGCATTTAGTAAAAGTAGATGGACAAATTCTGATGCAATGGAGAGCACCTCCTTCTAGGATTTGTTCACAATGTCTGAGGAAAGGATGTATTGCCATCAGTAAATCCAGAATGAGAACTACTTCTAAACAACATTAGGAATAATTTAATCTCAGGAAAATCTCAAGGACATTGTAATATGGAAATGTCTGCATCAAGCAAGAAATAAATCTGTGTTGGACTTTGTGATGCACCAAGAAGGGTTGGCTGTTGATTGCCAAAAACTCTCAGATACTGCAGTATCTCTACTTTGTGGAAACAAAGGTTTTGCACCAGGCAGAATTATGTGAAACATAAAATCGACCAGTTCATCAGAACAATTTGTTTCCCTAACCGAGTGCTAAAAGGGGAAGCTTTAATAGAAAGTGTGACTTCTCAAGGAAATCCTGCTGGGTATTCTAAAGGCTATGCTTTAATGAGCAGACGAGTGAGTTACCTTGGAGAGGAAAGCTAGCCTAGTAAAGAAGGCACAAAGGTGATAATTAAACAAGAAATCAATGTTAAGTATGGAAAAGAGGGGCATAACTGAGAATGAAAATTGAATCTATGCAAGGAAAATGACATTTTGGAGAAGACAAAGGTAATAAGGAATTATTACTGGCTGGTAGAGCTTAAGACAATAAGAAGACATTACCAATGTATTAGGACCAAAAGAACGACTAAATCAAGTACAGATTTCAGTCTTGCAGAAACAAACCAGAAAAGAACCAATGGCTGGAAATCAAAGCTTGAAGAATTCAATCACTATAAAGATGCAGTGAGGGAGATTACACGTAGAAATAATTTCCCAGTGTAGGTAGGTGGTAAGTTTGCCATTGCTAGGAATTTAATCCAATTGGATACACTTTAATCTGAGTCTGGGAACAGGCTTGGCAGCATCTCTGTGGATGGCAGTGGAGGTCATTTATTCTGTGCAATCTTTACATCTGTGAATTTGTATTTGTGTTTTGTCACTCCCTTTTTTTATAAACTGTTAAAGAAAACAGAGAGCTCTCGCTGACCACAACATGTTCACACGCTCAGCTCTGCTTTAAGATAATGACTAAAAAAACTCAGTCTTATGCTTCAGGGCTACAGCTGGCTTCCTGCAGAAGGTGAGAGGCTGATTCTCTAGGTTAATTCTGGATTTTTGTTATTTCATTTTTCTCCGAAGCCTCAGGGGCAGACATGGCTGGTTGTAAAACCTTGGAGAGACTGGGCCACTTCTCTGCAGGGAAGTCCTCTCTTTTATGTAGCTGCTATCTTCTGTCTGGCTGGGGGATCAGACAATTTCAGGGTAGCAAGGACTTTGAGCTCTTTTTTCTTTCCTGTTCATTATGACATCTAGGCTTATCTGATCATAATTATGATCATTTGGGCATATCTGATATAAACAACTCAATATTATTTCTAGGGCCTGGGGGAGAGGCATCAGGGTATTTTTTTGAATTCTTATTAGCTTAATTTCTTCAAGACAGATTTTTGTTTTGTTTTGGCTTTTTGGGGGGTTTTGTTTGGTTTTTTTTGCATAACTCAGCTCACTGTGGTAAGCAATGCTAAACAGGTGAATCATTACACCACACACAAAACAGCAGGTTGTCTGTTCTGGATTAAATCCTGAATTATAGCTTACTCTTGCTGCAGTAAGAGTTATAGGTTACAAATACTGTTTCTTTTTTCAAAAAGGGCTGCTGCCAGTTGGGATGCTTGACGGAGTTGCAGAGCTGCCACACAGCCTTCCTGAGTGCTGCTTAGCCAGCTGTGTGCAGCAGCTAACAAAGGGTGTGTTGTGCTTGCAGCAGCATTTCTTCTTAGTCTAGCTTTCCTTCTGCAGCACTGCTTTTGTTTAAAAAACCTGCTCCTCCAAAGCAAAAATAAGAAACTTTACTAACACTGCACTATCAGAGAGGGAAGATACAACAGATTTGCTTATTGTTTTGGTTCTGTTGAATTGCAAAGGGCAGTGGGTGGAAAGGAGATGGCAGGAGATGCTGGAAGCCAAGCTCATCATCATCATCTCTTAAGAGGCAAACAGGTCTGCCAGGGCTCTGCCTGGTGGCTGTGCTGGCAGATGTCTCTACTCTTAAACTGCTCTGTTACATGCATGTGAAAGTACTCCTGTGCTTCAAAAAGATCCTCCTTTCCCCTCAGGAACCTGTCAACAGGCACCTATTATCATCCTGCAAAGCTGTGAAACTAGACCTGCTGTTTCATCAACATCAGTGTGTTTTCTTCTTGAGCATGTGAAGAAAAGGCAGCCTCCCTCTGATATGAGCCCTTATGTATTCTTTTTGTGTGTCCAGTTGAGGGACACCTTTTCAGGTGCTGCTTGTTGTGTGTGAGTGGAACTGGCACTTGTGTAAATAAACATATTGGCTTATTGCATTAGTCACCTTACCTGTGATAAACCATCTATGCTGTGATTTATCATCTGTCATTTTGCATCACATATAACATTAGCTTATGATACATATATATTTAATAGTGGGCTGATACTGTACCCATTGTTTTCCAGGTGGCCGAGTACCTATCTATAGCTCTTCGTGCCTCAGTAGGGGTTTGTACGTAGGAGCTGCAAGGAAAGGTAAGTCTGGCTGGAAAACTGGAGATAGATGGATTGAGAGAGATGAAGGGAAAACCCAACAGATCCAGATCATTCCCTGAATGGCAGAACTGAAGAGAACTGGTTTGCTCTGGTTTTGTCTCTTTGGGGTGCAAGACATTTGTGTTCATCCCGCTGAAGTGGCCTCTTCAGTGGTACTTTCCAATCTCTCTGTGTCCTCATAGTGAGATATCTCACTTAACCCTATCTCCTCTTTATTCCATGGCTTTTAGGTACCATTGCTTGTCCTAAGAGCTGGGAATGACCCAGCAGACACTGTTCTGGAGGTGCATTCATGCAAGGTGTATGACCACCTGTATGTGTCCAGCGTGGTCAGCAGCTGCTACTGGATGAGCTTAATCAACTGCTCCTCATCTTTGCTGGCAGCAAAATGAATGACTTTGGGAGCTGCCTTCCATGATGTGCTGAATGTTGCACAGGTCTGTTGTAAGATTTTCCTACTTAAAAAATGACTACGCTGTTCAGTTCACTTGAAGCTGAACAAACATGACAGAGAGACGGTGTGATGCACGCAAGCTTCATTTTCTCACGAAGCCAAGCTAAAAAAAAAAACCCAAATCTGCCTAGGAAAATTTTCAGCCAACATTTGAGAAGCTTGCCATTAATTATCAAAATGAAGAAGCAGAGTGTGCTAACACAGCATTGATTCAAACCATCAGAATCAATTTCTCAAAAAATACATATGCTGAAAATAATACACATAACACATTAGACTTGTACACTGCCTAGTATCCCTATTTAGTTTCTGCATCTGGCCTTGTTATAACAGCCTCCAACCCTAAAAATCACCTTGCTTTGCCTAAACTCTAGAGGATAAACAGAATTTAGAAGGACCATTTTCTTCCTTAGGTGTCAGAGAACCTTTGTCTTTTAAGGTTGTTTATTCAAAGTGAGTAAATTGAACTAGGTCAGCCTGATTTATGGTGATGTTCTTCAGAGTGTCTGTGTTCCTGAAGCATTTCTGGTGGACTGCTACTCTGCAAGGTGTCTGCAACCAACCCGTCCCCTTGGCCATTGTTGTTCACAGAGCTTCTGCGCTGTGACAAACATATCTATGCAGGCTTTGCAGGGCAGATTTGGATTCATTGATGCAAAAAGATGTAGACATTAAATATGCATTTATTGTATCACCACTTCTATTGCTGTAAAGTCAGTATTTTAAAGGCTTTAAAGTTTCTGGAAATGGATTTTTGATTTATTCTGATAACAGCCTTCTGGTGCTTATTCACTTGCCGTCTGTGTTCTGAAAGCCAGTCTGGAACTACAGTTCTCACAAATCATCCCGTAATATTTTGTGTTAATACAGGCCTTCCTGCACCTCACTTGGTTGTTGTAAATGCGTTTTATAATTAATACAGAATGTGGTTCTTCTGCCCTGTGACTTGGAAACATTGAAAGACATCATTCAGTCATAGTTTATGCATCTGGTGATGCGGACTGGGTTTTTAAAAGAACCCAGAAGAATTAGGCATTCAAACTTCATTAAAATGCTGTGGAAGTGAAGCATATAAGCTCTATTAAAAAGCTCAGCCATTATCTGTAGCTCTTGTTTTTTTTCCTCCAATTTAATTTGTGCATAAGCCTGCTTTGGGGAGAGAAGTGGACAGGGCTGATTTTGCTCACCTTTCCTTCTCCTTGGTGCTGAGGAACAGCCCTGCCTTAGAGCTTGAGCATGCTGTGGCTCACTGAACTCTTCCATTTTGAACTGCAGCTTCATGTAGCCACACAGGTACTGATTTTATAATTAAAACCTCATTTTCCTAACCATAAAAATGAATGTAAGTATCTGATCAATAAAACTGTTGATATAAATAGTTTGGTGAATATGATGTTGAAAATTCTTTATCCATATTTATGTGTCTGTCTATCTATCTTATCTATCTATGACATCCTGGAAATTATTTGTACTTTTTCACACTCTGATATTTTCAGGGAGACAAAGCTGAATTAAAATCAGCGCAGAAAATAAAATTTTACTACAGAATGTAAAAGAATTGGATATGTTGCTTTTAAATACAATGCAATATGACTGTTACATGTAATATTCTGTCACGTGTCTAAGAGAAGACAGAAGTTTCCTTTATATACAAGAATCAGGAAAGTACAAAATTATAAAGATAATGAATAGGATACACAGTCAGGTGGAGAAGAGTAAGTAGGGAGCAAAGTTTGTTCTGCAGTCAAAAGGGATTGCTGCAGCAGTACAGAATATGCAGAATTGCTGCAGGAAGGAGTTAATCATTGTGCCAGCAATGCTCAGGCCCTATTTATTGCAGAAGAGAATTAATGGTTTTCCTGCCTGGTGCTGAAAATAAAAGTCAAATTTAAGTTGTTTCTTGAAGGCAGATATAATTAGATTGTGAAACTTGTGGCTTTTGGGTCTAAATAATAGGACAAGAATGACGACCCTAAATCAGAACAGAGTGCAGTCTCTTAACTGTTTCTTAGGAATGAGAATAGGACAAGCACAGAGTGATACTTTTCCCATTTTCCAGCTGTGCACAATGTACACTCTACTTAAACTGTAGATAAGATGCATCATATATTTATTATCCCTTGCTGAACCCTTTCTTTACAGACTGTTCCAATTATTTATTAAACCCATTTATATTTTTGTTAGCCACAACATTGTTGTAACAATAGACTATACTGGGTGGCTGTGAATTGTATCGAAAAATATTTCTGTTTGATTAAAACTGTGGTACTTGGTGCTTGTTAAGTTTTATGATAGGATGAATAGTGAGCAAATGTTTGTTACTTACTAGCTATGTTAGATTCACTTATATATACAATTATTTCTTCTTTTTCATCTCCTTTTCAAGTTGAAAAGTTACTTTCATCCACCCTCATACAGTTACAACAGTATACTGCTATTCATCTCTGTTGTCTAGCATACATCATTCCTAGTTCTAATAAACCTTCAGACATGGATCATTCAGACTTAGGTGAAGTGTTTGAAATGTGGATGCAGTCTGGGTTTATACAATGGTGTAATATTCTGTCTTTTCATTCTTACATAATGGTTTTTAATTCAGTTTACATTTTCTGTCTGCCAGTGAACACTGGACAGATGTTTTCAGAGAGTTCTCAACAAGTCTAAGATTCTTGCTGAAGTGATACTAAATTATTTATTTATTTGTTATTTGTCCCTGTGTATGTACAGTTGGGCTTCCCCCCATGTGTATTACTTTGCATGTATTGATGTTAAATAATGTCTACATTTTTTGTTGCTGAATCACTCAGTGTTCAGTATAGTGACACCTTTTGAGGTATTGACTGTTTTGAGTAATTTGTGTCATCAGCAAACTTTACCTTCTCATTATTAATTCCCTTTTCCAGATCATTTATGAATATATTGAAGAGAGCAAGTTCTCATGCAGATATCTGATCACTTCTCTCCCATGGTGAAAACAATTTATTACTATGCTCCAACACGTCATTTACCTACTAAAGAATTTTCATCCTTCTGATAATTTAGTTTCTTTAAGAGCCTTGAGAGAGAGGACTTGTCAAAACATTTGACTTCTGGAAATTCCAAAGCTGGCTGATATCTTTAAAGAACTATTAATATCATAATTTTAATCAACTAACAGTAAATTGAAACCCCCAAACTTAGTAAGGTTTCTCTATTTGCAAATACTACATCATTTGTATACTGAGAATATCTCAAGTACTTTTACTATTCATACTAAGGTTTCCAGCAGTTAGTGACTATTTTTGCAGAGAAGTTATTTACTATGCTGCCAGAAACTCCAGAGCAAGGTGCAGCTTTTCACCGACCCTGAGTGGAGTGTGGTTTCTTTGCGGTAGAAGTCTTCTGTTTATTTTCTGTAAATGATACATCCCTGAAGCAGGGAGGGAATGAAAGTTACATTTTATCACAGTGGCATTTGCAGAAAGGTGAACTATGAGAGTCCTTATTTTTAATGAAGCTTGGGCCAACCGTGAGTTCCTAAAAACCTTACCTGCAGGTGCTTAATTTTTTTTTATTAAAAAATTGATATCTGAGCGTTATGAACTTATGATTAAACTTTTAAAATAAATTAAAGGTAAGAGGATTAGATGTGAAATTGTAAATGAACTGTGGTACAGTTTGCCTCTAGCTCAGCATTTTGAAGGCAATCCAAATGAGATGTGACAAAGTGCAGTGCACTCTTTTTTTTTTTTTTTTTTGCTGACCTATGTGAAAGTGGAGTTTGGTCTTTGCCAGGTTCTTTGTGTGTGAATAGCCACATCACTATCCCTGCTACTGTAATTAGCACTATTAGCCCTTTATTGGAATTTAAAATAAATAGGCCATGATTTAGATATCACAGAGACTATCCTCTTAGATGATCCATCCAGACTAGAAGAACAGCCAGCTCCCCCCAGCTCTCCCTTTTGTTCCACTGTTTGACAGAAGTTACAAAGGTAAGCTTTAAGTGGCTGATACGTCCCACTCCCATGTTGCATCCTATTTGAAACTTAAAGTATAAAATCCTGTTGAAGGACAGTTCTTGGGTGTGAGTTGAATGAAACTGTCTTTTAGTCTGTTATGGGTCTTGCCTACTCTTGGGCAATTCCTTCCTCATGGGAAAAACTTTGGCAGAATTCCTCATGATGTCCAAAGAGGTACTCCTACGTCTTCAACCTCCAATCTAAACTTTACACACCTCCTCAAGAGAATAAATCTAAACTTTACACACCTCCTCTTTTATTCTTTGGCCTTTGCTTACCATGACCCTGATGCTGCTTCTGCTACCTGTTCACTGTTAGGCTGCCAGAAAATCTTCAGACCGATAGGTAGAACCAAGTTATCTCTCCTAGTCTTCCCATACTTATATATGACATCACGCAGTAGTAGATACCCTGGAAGGGAAATGGGAAGTGTTTTTAAGAGAAACATTGCATGCAGCTTAATGTTGATATGAATGTAGTCTACAGCTGGTGGTGACCATCCTACCCCTTTCTCTTTTCTTGACTGAAACCTCAGCTGCTTCTTCTCTTTTCCCCAAAGCACCTAGTGGATTTTCTGTTGCCTCCTACATCTGAAGTTTGTCTCTGCTCCATGTAGAGAAGAGGAAGACTTAGCAGCTGGAAAAGGCCCAGTTCTTCAACAACACTGCTTGCCAGAGGCTGCTGGATGAACAGAGGGCTGGTAATCCTTATCCTGCTGCCATTCAGAGCCCCAAATGATGTACAGTACACGCAATGCTTCTGGACAAAGTGTGATGGCACAGAAATCTGTCATTGCTCTTCTGGGGCAATGATCATTATCCAAATGGTCTCTACATTGTGGTAATGGGAAAAATATTGATGGCCTCAATGTCTATTGCATCAAATTATTTCAAAAGTGATTAGCAGTGGCACTAGAGCCAATGACAGGTGGTGCACTACTGCACTTCTTTAAAAGTCCTACATGTTATGTCAGCAATGTGCCAGGATTCAGCCTTCAAATACATGCATGCCTTCAAACAACACAAACACTAGCTGTTATTCTGGAAGAAAAGAGCAGCAGTGTAAATGTGCTTTTTCCCATACTTCCAGCAAATTGTGTCCTATTTTAAGTTTTTATTCAAAATAACCATTTGGACTTAGTTTTAGAACAAAAACCATGCTGGCTCTTTCAATGCAGACAAAAACTTAAGCTGTCAATATGCAATTCTTGAGATGGTGAGAATTTCAGCAATCAAGTATGAGGCAATTCTTGTTTCCCACACTAGGTCAGCACTTTCTTGTAGAGTTAGTTCATGTCGTCATAGTGTGCTCCACGGGAGTGACTCATTTGTGTATTTTGGAGTTCAGACAAAACCTATTAGCTGACTTTTCTCTGTTACCTTCCACATGTTTTTCCTGCATTTGTAACAGCACAGTCTGCCTGCTATCTGCAAATGAAACAGCTTCTCATCTATACTTTCCTTACATACAAAGAGACTTCTAAGTGTGTCAGGCTAGGCTGGGAAAGCTAGATTACATGCTACCTGAAAATTACCACAGAGGGATCTAAAAATGGTCTTGCTTAATTTACAGATAGGGGTGTTTTCCTGTGCTGGTCCAACTATTTGACAACTGCTACAGCTTGTAAAGTTGGATATAATGACACAGGGCTGAAGATCCCTAATAATGAAGTAGTTTTTCATCTGTATAGAAGTAACTATGCCAGAATGGCTATGTTCATATTGGCATTACTGCAATACAGGATACCAGATGTACCATTTTAACTATCTTGGTATTGCTAAAATGGGCAGTTTAACTTTTGTATGTGTATAAAGCCTTTAAGCAGAGAAATGCTCAATCTGTTCTCCATTTTGGAAAAGTACCTATTACCTTAGGAAGATTGTAGTTACCTTGACAACATGAAGCTTTGCTCAAACTCTATCAGTTCAATTCTCTCTATGTAGTCAGACATGAAATTGAGTTACAGTGGCTTAATGGGTTACCACATGTCAGTGGAGACGAATTTGTGTGCAGTCCAGTAGCCCATTGCCAACACAAGGCAGAAATCATTAGATCAAACAACTCCATTTCACAGAGGTTTTAAAGATTTTTTTTTCTCATGTATGCTTGTAGTCTAAGAATGAACACACAATCTATTACTATGCTCAGCTGAAGACTAAGGCATTATTAAGCAGTAATAAGTTGATCCTGTAACTGAACTACAAATTAGAATTTTGAAATAATTTAATTAGATCTGTTTTAAATTAGTGAATGGGAACTGAAAACATGTATATAAGGAATGAATCTGTCCTATATGCTGATAAAATAATACCTGTAGTGACTGCATTTATTTCGCTTCTATACTGATGGCTGGATATTTTCAGAGGTAGCTTAGAATCCATGCTTTCCATTTGAAATATTTCCAGGTGTGCTTAGGTAGCTTTTTCCCATTTATCCCTAGAATTTCATGTTTATGCTTGTTTCAAGGAAATTACATGATCTTTTGGACTTTGGACAATTTTACCTTCATAATGAATCTTCTTTTTCATTTTTTTAATCTGTCACAGATTTGTTGATGTGTAAAGAAACATCTTTGGAGAGCCAAACCACAAGAGTATGGAACAAACAGCTATGTTTGGGTTTGATTCTTGACAAAACTATACTCTCTGTTTTGTAAGTTTTACTAAAAAAGATAAAAGAATTACCATACTTAAATGGCTCAATGGATATCTCATCTCTTGATTACAATTATGCTTATGGCAAGAACATTACCATCAATTGTAATGCCTGAAGATGTTGTGGGAACTTCAAGAAACCAAGATCTGACTACACATTGTCAGGTAATGCCTCTAGGGTAATGTTTGGAAGAAAAAGAGGGTTCTGCTCTTTCAGAATTTAAAAAGATTGTGGTCATATTAAAGTTTATGTTAGTTTAATCTTAGCTGACACTAAAGACCATAATTATTTGCAAGAGAAATTTGAATGTAAATATTGTCAGCATTTTTTCACACTTTTTCATTGTGAAACAGAAACCATTGAATGTAATGAGAAGGAAGTTAAGAAACTCCCTCTCAGGATACCGTGAGTTTCTTACATATTGCCACACCCTGTAAGTAAAAAACAGATCTCTTAATTGCAGCTAATCTGGATTGCTTGAAATACTGTACTGCAAGCACCCACCAAATTCTGTTTAGAAGCAATGCTTACAGTTGCTCCTTGTGTCAAAAATTCCTGAGGTCAGAATTTTATTACCACTTCTTTAGCTTGCAAACAGGTTTTCCCTCTCATTTTTGAGGGCGGTTGGGGTTTTTTTGTTTGGTAGGTGTTTTGTTTTTTTTGTTGCTGTAAGAAAAAGAGAGATGAGAGAAAAGAGAAATAACAGCTCTAAACACTGAGCTATTATCTATAAAATTGATTTATGATGGCATATGAAATTTACCTGTACCTCAGTCATTGAGGAGAACAGCACTTAGGGAGTAAGAATACTTCCATGATTATGCTCATCAGTCTCTTTTTTGGTATCTTTTTTGAGCCATGAGTGTTCTTTTCAAGTAAGGTGGACCCTTATGATGAGACTGATTTCTCATCAACTTCTAAATAACCTGTCTATAGTAACTTACTTCAAGTTTACCTGGATTGGATTAGGTTTGGCAAGGTGGAGGTAGGCCGCTTTCCTGGAAATCTGGTTCCCGGGAAGTCAGTTTTCAGTAAATTGTAAAGAAGTTTTATCAATTTTTTTTTAATCTTAATCTTTGTGCAGCATTAATTTGCATACTTCATTCCTTACTGTAAATTTTAGTCCATGGCAATTGCATTGCTTTTTGTAACTGTGCTGGGAATGAAGTAAGCCTTAGAACTATTCTTTTCTATTTTGATTTTTTTGTGTGTGTTCCAATTTATAGATAAGGATGGGCCCAACTGCCCACCTTTTGATAAGTAAAGAATAAAACAGTTAATTCTATGATAAGACCTGCCAAAGCCAGTCTAAGGGAACATGTTATTTTTAGTCCTACTTACTTTTTGGATAAAAGCTTAAAGGGAAGAAGATCAACATATAACTGAAATTAAGCCCTTGACAATGCCTATTCTGCTGTGTAATTCATAAATTAATGGATCGTGAAAAGACCTTTAAAGAATGTTATCCATCAGAAATACTACCTTTGTATGTGCAGTGCTTATATCCCAGAAACCCTTGTGTTGAATTTGCCTTACTAGGAGCCTGCAATCCTTTTGAGAAAGGATGAAAGAACCATAAAATAAGTTTATGTTGTTTAGTCACCTAATGTTATAAATTACTAACACAATGTAAGCAAACCAGTAAATCTAATCTTTTGCAACACGTATATTTAACAGTCATAAAATCTACTTTTGAAGATGTTGATATTAGTCTTTTGTTTTAGATGCTCCTTGCCATATATCCAAATTACTTAGACCTCTGAATAAAGCTAATTTTTCTTTCTAGAAACAAACATATAATTTGCAAGGTGACAAGAAATCTCCCACAGAAATTGTAGAATAATAGGGTCTAGTAAATGCTTGCTATTCAAAATACGTTTACCACCACAGCGTCTGAAAACCTTATAGTGAAGGTAATAAACAAAGCATGACTTCCCATCTGTCTTTTGTTTTTTTAATTATCCACTTGACAGAGAAAGAAATGTGCATATTAGAATATTGTAGAATTGTTTTGCTGATTTGTTTCCTATAATGACATATAGTGTGATATGCAAATGAAGAACTATGCTTTTCATTGGAGATATTCTAGTTTTTATTAGATCTTCAGGAATGGCTCTCAGGAAAGCCCTAAACTATTCACCCCACAGTCAGTTTTAATTTTACTGTGTAGGCTTCATTGTGTGACTGTTGACGGGGGTGGTTTCTCAGGAAATTTATCCGTCTTGGTCCTCAGCCATGAAATGCCTTACAGAGCAAGACTTGAAGCATTCATCGTTCTGTAGGGAGCTGGACTAGCAATCCAGAAACCAAAGGGTTTGCTTATGATGGCTGCTCATGCAGAGCAGGTGATCAGGAGTGCCCCTGGCATGCTGGACTTGCTGAAGGGATGCAAGGTCTCTTGCCCAGGCTATGTCCAGTAGTTGGGGAGAGAGCTGACATGAATAACCACAGTCAGTTTATTGGCCTGACAGGGAGCCTTGGGTACTACCAGAGTCAGGAGAGAGCCTTGTCCATAGATGTTGCTGTGCAAGAGCTTCCTAGCTCTGAGGAATGCAGGAATGCTCCTGGAGCACAGACTGAGCTGGCCAATCACTCCACTATAGACTTTTTGTTTGCTTATGCTTCATCTCATCTAGAAATTGCATTGCCTGGAATAAAGTAAGAGAGTGTTTTGTTTTAATAAGACCAAACTTGTAAACTTGAAACAAAGGCTTTAAAAATACACACTTGTGACATTAGGCTGCTTCTACGGGGCTTTATTTTCTTGATTAACTATTTTCAGAATTCATTTTTGACCTTTTTTTCCTTTTGATTGATACATATAGAATGCTGTGAGATTGCAACATGGCAGTTCTCTTATCAAACTGCAAACGGGATCAAAATCAGGGAAGGAAACAGATGCTGCAGTGATTTCCTTGCACAGATGTAGCCCTTCTTCCCTCTGCACCCCGATCACAGCTGGTGTGTTTGAACAATGAGGGCAAGCTTGGGGCACCATGGTGCTTGTGGCAGGATTGCTTTGGGCCTGACTGCTTCTCAAGATGCTGTCTCCTGCTGCTGTTCAGTAGAAAGTGGCTCTATGTTTTGGCACTGACTGGTTTGATCTCTATTGCCCTGGCTTGTCAGCAGCTGGCTACAGAAACTGCTTTTCCCTTTCTCTATATATAGTACAGGTCTTTTAATTTGATGTAAGTGCCACAGTTTTGAAGCTTATACTTCCTTCACCAAGCCCGAAATAATTTGAGTTAGTTAATTGCCAGGACAAAGTTAGATTATTGTCTGTTATAATGCATCCTAGGAGATGAGCCGTGATATGTACTCCATTTGAAAATGGGGTGGGTTTGTTTTGTTAGTTTAAACTTTGCCTTGTAATATGAAAATGATGAATTTTCTTGTTCTAAGAACTATGTTTTCATGGAACAGGTGCAGAGAGCACCCAAATGCATAACACTAATTATGCATTTGGGTTGTGCATAAATCCAAATAGATAAAACCCAAGTGCTCCATTTATTATGTGTAGATTTAAAGATCTTACATCTTTGTATTACTTAGGTGTATCTTTCACCAAGGTAAGTTTTAAAATAGAATATCATGTGTGTATGCATATTCTTCAACATGATTTCTAGCTTGCAATTATTGCCTAACACATTTAATACTTCTGTGCCCTTCAGCTCTGTAGCACTGTCTCACGGTAAGTAAAAGATTAATTCTCTTCCTTCATCCCAAAAGGCAAAGATAGTTTTTGTCATTCCTTAGTTATACACTTGCATATATAATAGAAAAAAGTAATTTACTTTTCTGCCTATTCTAGATAATGTATGTAGAACTTAAGACACACTCACAAATCTGGAATCTCTGTCAAAATACTTTACAAGTCATTTCCTATCTTGTGTAAAACCTTCCCACAGCCACACAAGGAATTAGCTCATGAAATCTCCAACAGCTGTATGGTAGGTCATTTCAAGCTGACAAATAATGCAGTAAACTTTCACTTCACAGAAACACAGGTTTACTTCCACAAGTAAGGTCAGGATCTTCTGAAAGAGGGGAAGAGTGTTCTAGCTTGCTTTTAGAGGGCATATTGTTGGTGTCACTTAGATCTCAGATTCTTGAAATGGGAGGAATAGGCAGTAATGCTGGCCCTTCCCACGTGTCCCACCAGCTAGCAGGGCTGTTCATATTTCCTACCACATATGGATGTTATAGCAGAATCATTTTTACATCTACAGAGCTGCAGGGTGCTGTGTCTCTACCTGAGGCATTATATCCCAGCTTTCTTCCTAGTGATGCTTTTGCATCTTCAGTACAAAGCTGGGACTTGAAAATAAAATTAGAGGTTTATTTTACCTGTTGACCATCTGCACGGTATAGACCCTGAAGCAATTCAGACAAAATACAAAATTACTAAAGCTTCTGCCAAAATTCAAAGGGGAAATGAATATTTGAGATTTTACACATCCAAGCTTCTCCTGCTTCTCAGTTGTTGGTGCTTAGTTTATTTGGAAGGGTCAGAAAATTCAAAACCCAAAATCCATGGGGCTATTGCATCTGCCCAACACTGGAAATTTCAAAACAACATCAACTGATCTCAAAACAACCTCTCATCCTGAGAGGAAATAGCTGAGAACATTTTATGAGTTTAAATGTACTCTTGCATTGTAATTTGAAGGATAGCTGAAGTGACACAGGAGAGCAGAAGGTACATACTAATCAGAGAAGAGCTGTACAGATTATGCATGCTATACGTGCCTGAGTGTTGATGGAGCTTTATGAGCTCACCATGGTGGCAGTGGTCAGCTGGGTGGACCAGGAGCCATCTAAGAACAAATAAGGCAGCTGGGGCAAATGAAAGTCAAGAAGTTTCTCACATTTACCCACTTAACCAACCTAAGTAAGCTCCTAGCAACTAAACAGTTGGTGAAAATATTACAACAGCAAGTTTCAGGTTGACTTGCTAAAGACATCTCTGGCAAACAAGGTAGTTGCAGAAGTCATTTAATGTATCTCTACACGTTGGTGTTCAAACAGAAGTGTACAACACTCTTGGGGTGGGGCAGTTATGAGAGACTGTGCCCCTGCAAAGAGTCTCACCAAAATAAGATTTTAGCCTGACAATATGGACAGGAGTCTTGTCCTTATTCCTTACTCCTATACAGCAAGCCATGTGTCTCCTCTTTCAGGTGACAGACAGGTGTCCAGAAGACAGATCTCACTGCGTGAAAAAGATGGGAGATGTTTGCCTTCACTAATTTGTCTGGCTATCAAGCTCAGTTATTACCACTGGGTCCCAAAGCAAGGAGTGAATGCTTTTCCGTGGTTTAATGGTCTTCACACCAAACTCTCTCCAGTGATGCACTACTAAAAGTGCAAATCACGAAGCCATCAGAGCAGGGACCACAACATGTACTAGAACTGTGACAGTTCACACTTCATAATTAAACTGACAGCAAGCTTAAGTAAGGGCTTCTTTTTTAAAATGGAAATGAAGAGTACAGGATGGTAAGAGGTAATCTGCCTTTTACTAGAAATGAGATCTGGAACATGAATTCTTGTGTTTGTACTGGATAAGATCCTATGGATGGAAGTAAGATGATTTACATTTATTATATGCCATGCCATGTAATGATTATCTAAAATATCTTTTCTTTGTCATGATTTAAAAACAGATCTTATCATGTCAGGGAAAATACGGAAAAAAAAGATTTTGTGAACATTAGCTGTGTGCATATATATTATCTTACAATGCTTACCACTTATGAGGATATAGAAAACAAACTCTTTATTCTCAAGATAAGTTTAACGTATTAATTATTTTGAATGTTCTTTAATAAAATTCGTACTTCCAAAGAACTTGACTTAGAAACTTAGAAGTTTCTAAAGCAACCAACAATTCTTTTTCAGCTTTGTTTTAGCTAGTTGTGCATACTTAAATGAGACTAAGATTTGCCCATGGTTAAAACTATGTATGTTTTGAATTATAACTAATTTCTAATAGCACTTATAAATCACAGTATTTACATTCCTGATCCAAAAGACAACAAAGAAGTCACAGAGACAAAATATTGTCCGTATCTGTAGATATATGCCATAATATAGAAACAGAGAAAATGTTTTTTCCCCTAATGCTTGTAGTTTTCATGTTTTGTTTTTCTAACTCAGTGTGCTTCAGATCAGGATCTGGGTATCTGATTGTGGAACAGCTCCATGAAGGGAGATTGTGAGCAATGCTTTCTAGACTAGTTGAGAGCCTGTGGGGCAGAACACTCATTTGGATAATGAGATAACATCACCATCAGGTCTTAAATAGGAATCTCCAACATTTGAATCTTTACCACCACTTTCCTTGCTGTTAAATTGTTGTGGTTTATTTGGTGTTTTCCTGAATGTATTATATCTTTTTATCCTCAAGAACTAGTGTGATCTTGATGATATGATTAATTTGACAGCATTTCCAGATTTCTTAAAAAAAACCCTTCCAAACCAACTGGATTAACTCTAGGCTAGTTTAGAAATACATCACATATTGCCATCGTACATAAATTTGATTGACAGTACCTATACATGGGTCCTTTGTTCACCATCATAATTCTGTTCCCTAGTTAAAAACTATGCTTCTCAAAGCATGAAATAGGTTTTAAAAGTATGTTAAAAAAAAAAAAGTTAAGTTCTTTTAGTCTGTTTACTGTTGTTCTTGACCATGCAACTGTATCACATTTATAACTTTTATACACATGATAACTTGAAATGTACTTGATTTTCGCTAATGAAAGGTGGGTTCTTCTATTCCTTTGTCTCAAGGAATTGTGGCTCTAAGATAGCATGATGACTCATTAGAATATTGAGACAGTGATATTGCTGAAACAGAGTGGTACAAAATGATGCATAGAGGTATCTTTATGTTACACTGTCATGATGTCATTATTGGAAAATTCTTCAGTGACATAGATTCAAGTAAGTGTTTCTTAATAAGAGCCATTTTATATATTTTTTGTATTTATTATAAAATAAAATATTTATTTTATGCCAGAAATTGAAGCTTTTTTGTATTGCAAATTTCAGTATCACCACTTCAATGTAGATAAATACAAGTGATACCTGTGAAAAAAGCAATCTTAACTCTCCTTGTAGTGTGATGGGCTCTGAATTGAATGTTACCACTTAGGAATGAGATCTCAGAATTTTAATGAATAGTTCTTATGAAACCACCAATTTAATGCTCAGCAGCAATAAAAATGTAAATTGAATGTTAGGAATTATTAGAAAAGAAATAGAGAACAAAAGAAACTGCATAAATCCCTACAGAATTCATGTCCCCTCTTCTTAAAAACATGTAGTGGAGAACTGGAAAAAGTTCAGAGAAAGGAAACAAGAAAAGTATGGAAATGCCTTCACATGAAGAGTGACATAGGTCTTCTAAGATTTAAAGAAAATAATATGGAGACTACTGGTTCCTTACCTCTTTCCATCTAGATCTAGGTGTCAATGAGTGCAGCATGTAGGCAGTTCAAAGCTACCTTATGTTTTTCCTTATGCGGTGTGTGCTTAGGTGTGCAATTTGTTGGTGTGTGTTATGTGTGCTGTGAGCTAGCAGAGGCAAAAAAACTACACAAAAAAAATCCATGGAAGAAGATCCCATTGTGACAAACTAAACACAAAGACATTAGTGCTGGCACAGGAGATACCAAACACATCTTCTGGGAAAGCCATCACTGTGTGTGTTAATACCCTTCCCTTGGCATCTGCTGTTGATTACTGTCAGAGACTGGCTCCTGGGCCAGAGAGACCTTTGGTCTGAGTAGGACCATTCCTACAATGTTTAGCAGCATCAGAAGAATTTATCAGTGCAGAAGCTGGGCTGATTACGTCGTTTTACTGAGAGCAGATGGTACTTCTTGAGTCTGAAGGGTTTGTGGCTGTAGGATAAGCTTATGTGTTCAGATGTCAATGCTTGATACGAACTAAATCTAAAGAACTCAGGATGAGTACAGGATGAAAGGAAGAATCTGTGCTTTTCAGGACTATTGCTGCAGGCTGGCTGAACAGAAAACAGACTGGGGGCATGGGCAAGAAAATGACATGAATAAACCTCTCTGAAATAGATAACTGCTGGCTTCAAACTCTCTTGTAGCCTGTGGTAAGTGGACGTGGTTTTAACTCCCTGCTCCTAACTTGATAATCATGGGCTTTGAAAGAGTGCATAAAGAGTAATGTCTACACCACAGTGACTTGCTATGAAATGTAAACAAATGCTGCCTTTTGCTTGCCATCTGATAAGGCTGATGCTCGTTCTCACACCATCCTCTTTAGGTGAGTGAGAAAGGCCAAGAGCATGGAACACAGCCATACAGCAGAGCCTTGAGGCCAGTTAATATGCACGAGTGTGCTATTTATCAGTGTAGGTATAACCAGAGTGCCTTTTAAGTGTCTTTTTAATGTCTTTTTAGCCCCTTTTACCCAGCTGGCAAGAGTGGGGAAAAGTGTAAGTATAGACTCTCTTATTTTGCAGAAAAGCAATAACTGTGATTCTGGTTTGTATTAGAGCAGCTTGAAAAACTGCCCTGCCCTGGCAGTCCTCTAGACTTTATGTCCAAACGTAGATCACATGTGTTCAAGCTTATATCACATATAACTACACAAACACTTACTCACTTGAATAAACCCCTGGGCTGCTGGGCACAATTATATCAGCATTTCCCCAAGTTCAACATTTATGTTCCTTAAGAAAGGGTATGATTTAATTTTTTGCTTTTTCTCAAATTTAAACAAAACCTTGAAATTTCAAAATTTACTGAGAAATGATATTTGGGAATTGCTTTACTTGAAGTCATCAAAAGAACTCTTTATCAAAGACTTCAGTGAAATCAAACCAGTTTGTTTTGCCTTTAGTATTTAGACTTTCAAGTGATAACATATTTGAAACATAGTATATAGTGATTTAAGTGATTAGGTCCAACTGAAATTATGTAACCTTTTAGAAGTAAAACCAAATAATTTTCTTTAATTTTTTTGATGAACTCAATACATTTCTACAGATCATTGAGTCAGCACTTGCTAATGAAAAGCAGTTCTTCTGGAACTGCTTCAAACAGTCCTTACAGGATATAAGACTTTTAAAATTCCAGTCTGTAGATAAAAGCCCTCCTCCCCCACCAAAAAAAAAAAAGAAAGAAAAAAGGAAAAAAGCCTTTTACTCTAAAAAGCAAAATTACTCAAACTAAACAAATGTTTATGTTTTGTGCCTGCATGTCACACATGAGTGCCTGTGAATATAGTCTAACACATTTGACAGTTCTGCTGGTCTGATTTAGTACTTAATTCTGCTTTTTTTATCCCCCAAATTTTTGCACAATATCTGCTTTCATCCTTACTTATTAATACTGGCTAGAGTCTGTGTTATATTCCATCCCATACAGCAATGTTCATAGGAACATTTTGAAGTTAAAATAATATTCCAGCATCAATTTTATACTCTGCTGTATTATAACAATGCTTTAATCTTTGTTTTTAAATGCTATTTTGAAAACCATAGATACTCAGGCTTCATACCTTGCTCACCAAAGGAACAAAGACTGAACACTGCTTGGCTCCAAGTGTCAATCAGGACATAACAAGTTAAACAGCAGTCAACACATTGGCAGATGAGTAACACCGAGTGGTTACTAAGCAGTGCCGAATGCTGTTTGTCCTAGTCTACCTCAGCAGCTTAATGTGTTTACTTATTCATCTGCATCTGTTAGGGTGTAGCCAATGTCAGTACTGGGTAATTTTCCCAGTAGAGACAAGGTTTTGGGGCTCATCTTACAAAACCATCCAGACCTGGAGGATATTAAGCTGTGATTAAACTAATTGATTTCAATAGGTGCTAATCATGCAGGCTCTGGCAATGCACAGTGATGAAAAACTTCAGTGTGCCCTGTCCCTTGGACAACAAATGTATATCACGCTTCACCCAAATTCTCCTATCAAGATGAGATTTTTTTCCATCACAATTTGGATATGTGTTTGGTTTTCCTATAGCTGTACCCCATGCTGAGTGGATTCACTTTAGCAGTCTCGGGAATAGCCTGTGGATAAGTCAGGTTCTCATCAGTGTAAGGAGATGTTACAATTTAACGCCTATTACAGGATCTGATTAAGCAAATGGAAATGACCTAACAAGTTGTCCCACATGTCTGCTTAAATACTTACTCTATTGGTAGTATTTACTGTGCCCTGACTGGTAGATCTGGCTGTGGAGGTGGCAGTTTGCTGTTTCATGCTTGGTCTTCCAATGAGGTGGGTCTGAACAGAGAGAGACTCCGCTACTCCCATATTTGTGCCACCAGCAAGGAGTGGATGAGCAAAAGATGTGCAAAGCAGCACCATGAAGGGACTGGTAAGGAGACAGGAATTCCAGCAGCCTGTAAAGGAAGGGACTTAGGGAGTGGGGCAGGACAGAAACCTAGCCCACTTTCTCCATGCACCTGCCAGAGTTCACCTGCTCCATGTTTTCACCCTGGCACTTTTTTTTACCTCTGAAAGGCAATGTGAGCATCCCCAGGACCATTTTATGTACCTTCCTCCCTTTCCATTTTCTGTGGAAACAAACCACTGGCAGCTTGTCAGCATGGGTCCTGTGTCTTATATGTTGACTGTAACTTTTATTTAAATGACTTAGCATGAGTTGGGGCTTGCACCTGTGTGTGTTGGGGAAGAGGGTCCCCAGAGATACTATATCTTGGGAAAATTATTAAGAGCATAATGTAGCATTCCCTCTCATTTGGAATAGACTTTATTTCACCACAGCTTTCATTTCAGTCTGTACTGCCAGATGAAGGATGCAATAAGCCTGATTAAATTTCCATGATTTATATATCTGCAGCACATTGATAATTAAGACAATGGGGGACAGAGGCCCCAGCTGTGATGTGCAAACAGAGACCTTCACATGTCAGACAAGAGAGGGATGTGTGAGAGAATACAAGTTAAGACTGATAGAGTATTGATCAGTGTACTGGGTGTCAGCCTCTCTATGTTAGTATCTTCTTACATCTTTTGGGGCCACATCAGAAGAAAAGAGGATTGAGGTGTGTTCTCCAGTAACTTAATTAATTTAATTAATTTACTGAATTACAGAGAGATGTTAAACAAGAGTCTGTTGGGAGAAAGCTGATTGAAATATAGGTGCCTGTGGTGGAAGCTGGTATCATGAATCTGGAAAAAGGGAGTGGGGCCATGGTGAGGATCTGCAGGTACCTCCACGGAAAACTGGAGGAGGAATCAGGAAGATCCTCTCACTGACCCACTTAGGGAAGAGGAAAGAGGAAATGACCAAGCCAGGTAAATGGGGGCAGGATTGCATGATGAACAAGAAAGCTAATTGTGTTGAATGCAGCTGATGGATCACAGAGGATGGCGGAATAGCAATGCTCAGTTTTGGCTGAAAGTTCTGGGGAGAACAATTTGAAAGGGATAAGAGAAGGAAGCTCATCTACATACGACAGATGTGTACCAGATTGCAAGTAAAATACATGAATATCAGTAAGGTGAATTTGTATACAATGCACTATAACTTCAGGATAAACAAAAGAAAGAATGTAGGAATATACAAGTTAATGTATGGCTACTTTGTAAACTGGTTTTCAGATTGTGTTGTTGTAGGTACCTCTCTGACAGCAACTGAAGTATCAAAACAGCATTGAGTGACTCTGTCCCAGTCCCACAGTAACAGGCATCTTAATTTCTACCCCTGCTTGCCATGGGTGGCCATGGCTTTCATGTCAGAAATCCCTTAGTCCTGGTCTCTGTTAGCAGTTTTAACAGTGAGACAGACGTGTGATCCTATTCTTGACAGATAGTGAGAACTGCAGTAATTGGAAATAAATGGAAAAACCAGACAGGGATATAAAAATTAAGTAGGTTTGAGATGAATACTTCTTTTCAGCAGTTGAGGAGCACAGAGTGACCAGATAGCATCTGCTGAGAAATAGGAGGATTTTCTCTTGATTTTAGGTAGGGGAAAATCTACAAAGCAATGGTGAGCTGTTGTGCACCCCAGTTCACAAGACACTGGGGAGAAAAAAGCCATACTGTGTTTTCTCTGACACATCTTGGGATACAAATGGACAGGTAGTTTGACCGTGAGGCACTCCATGGCTGCTGCCAAGCACAGCTGCTTTATCATCTTTTGGGGGTGAGTAACCCAGTTGCATTCTGCATGCCTGGCAGGCTTCTCCTGAAGGGTTCAAGGCAGGTGTGTATCCCTGCCCATGTCCAGGCTCATGACAGCAGGTGTGCTATGCAGCCCTGAAGGTCAATGGTGCAGTGAGTGGCAGCTATCCTAGGTGTCAGGAGATCCACAGAAGGAAATGGGAATCAATCCCAGAGTTGTAGCAAGGTATGGCCCGTGCAATACCTCCTGGGGTGTGGATGCCTTTCACGCTGATGCAGCTCAGATGTCCCCAAGTGCATCTGTGTTGACAGCAGCATCCTAGATTAGCCCAATTGATTCAGGCTTTTCTGTTCTGGGGTATCTCTTCCTTTTGCCCCAGGCAGGCTGGTAACAGGAGCTGGGAACACCTCTGCTCTTGGTGTCCTGTCCTCCTGGCCTGCTCTCTGCCCCAGCTAGACAAGTGGGTGAGAACAGTTTTTAGGATGCTGGCAGGCCAAGCACCTTTGTGTAGGGCTTTCAGAGGTGCTGCTGGAAACAAGATGATGCAGGGCATGAAAGGGCAGCAGGGACCTCACCCCTGGCATCTCCCTGCGGCCAGGCTATGCAGCAGCTGAGGTGTTAGTGGGGACAATGGCAGTGGCAGAGAGGTCACGGCCGTTTTCCCCTCCTGTCGAGTAGAGCACGGTAAGAGCAATGAGTTCCTTCCCCAGCTCTCTGCTGCGAGCGGCACAGACACCCTTCCTGCAACTCGGCGTTCCTTGTTCATTAACATCTCCTTACCTCCACACCTGTTTGATATTACATATTCAGTTTGGAAATACTGTCCTTTTTGTCCCCTTTTACACCATCTGTTGACACAATCCCGTGTGTGTGTCTGCGTAAGATCCAGCTGGCACACGCAGGAGGTGAACACATTCACATCTCCTGAAATTGCTGATTCAGGGAGGGGAGGCGGGGGACACGCACACGCTCCGGAGCCCCACACCCCGATAGCGCCGCAGCTGAGCAGCCTATCATTGCCCTGTGTGATAGTGCCAGGCGTTATCAATGCACAGCCATCCTTTCACCCCCGCCTGTCCTCCCCGCGCCCCCGACGTGCCTGTTGTAATCAGGGAACAATGGCAGAGGCAGAGTGCCCGGCACAAAGACAACAGCTGCACTCCCGGGTCAGGCTTTGCAGCCTCCCCGCACAATGGCGATGTGTAACCCCATCCCACTGCCCGCCTCGGAATAATTTATTTATAGATGCAATATCTCTTCACTGGCCTATTTAAGAATGTCTTCTCATAAATGCATGGAAATTGAAATTATTCTCTGCTTTTCCTCCAAAAGATTAAGCTATCTGTTCCATATAGATAAATAGCACAATTTTGGAGGGGAAGAGGGAGAAAAGCTGCTGGAATATATGCAATAAAGGATGAGGAGAAGTTGATTAATTGTAATGTGCGCATTTTTAAAAATTACATGTATCTCATTATTAGTGTCTTTGCAATAATAGGCACATGTTTAAAAATAGGAAAGAAATACTGAAGTCAGGAAAAAAAAAGCCCTCCTAGGCAATGAATGCTAGTCTTTCCTCTGCGAGAGATGACTGGTTGCCTCTTTGGTAATAAAACCTCTTTCACCCTCACAGACTGTAAGCATGAGCATCTGCTTAGGACAGAGAATTTTCCACCATCCAGGAGACAGTGAATCATCTCTCACATGAAAATATGGTTGGTTCAGCACACTGCTTGCTTCTCTTAAATACAGCATGTGCAGCCTATGTATCATCTAAATGTGTAGTGTAACACAAGATCAGAAATGAGGACAGTCTCTGAGATCTCTAAAAAGAACTAAAACCTGTAAAAAGTTTCAATACCCTCCATTTTTAAAATAATATCTCTTTAATTTTTTTCTTTAGTTTCACTACAACTAAGTTTCATTTTATTTGTCTAAATCCTGATCTCTGAATGCAAACAAGTAGTAGCTTGGTGACAGCACTTTCCTCTGTTAAAGGAGTTGCTTTATGGATCAGGAACCTGGAGAGCTTCATCCATTCACATTTTGTGTGCGTGTGAACATATCTGTGTAAGGAAAACATGACAAGACAGTCTCCAAATAGGAAAAAGCTCTGGTGGTGCTAAACACTCTCCAGACACCTCTATCAGATTTAAAAACCAACTAAAAACTCCTTGTGATATGGAACACACTTTATTGGTCACTCTGGAAGGAATTTTTTTTAATGGAAAACACCATATATAATATTATCACTGTTTCTGTATAGAGTGTATTGGAAAAAATGCATGGCCTATTTATATCATCCTCTCTTCCATCCCCTGCAGTCCACAGGAAAAACCTCATGACTGGCAGCTGTTAGACTGCCCTATTATCTGAGCCTTCGTCCAGTCTGGCTAATTACAGTCACTGATTACTAAACACTGAGCAGCACTGTCACCTGCCTTAGCCTGACAGGATTTTACCATCTGTGCCACATGTCCAGGGTATGGAAAGCTGGTGAAAGGTCACAAAAAGGGGCAAATAACCCTTAATGGGAGGTAAATGTATGTTTACAGACGTGACAGCTGACTGTCATTAGAGTATATATACATATTCACAGCTGAAGATACTTCTCAAGGAAGAATAAGGGGCATACGAAGTGTGGCTTTGTCAGACAGTTGGGTTTTTTTCTGCCCCAAAAATAGGTGCTATTCACTGGGAAGAGACTAAATACACTTCTGTCAGACACATTGAAGCAACACAGGACCAAATGTTTTCCCTCCTTACCTCCCCAGACCTTGTCTGCACAGCAGCAGCAGTTTAGAAAACCCGATCTAGTGAAGGTGGTGCAAGCCTTTGTGCAGGTGAACTGTCTGCTTTAAAGGAGCTCGTTGGATCTACTCGGTTTGTGTTCACAGAGGCACCAAAATTAACTCCACTGGGTAATGAAGACTGGGCTGCTCTCAGGGAGCAGTGCAGGAGCCATAAGCAGAGGGTCCCCCCTCTCCAATACCCTGCTCCAGTGCATGTCTTGCCTCCTCCTCCTACCTGCAGTGCCTGCATGAACGTTGCTCCTTTCCGCACCTCTTCTCTCACCAATGCCTACATGCTTGTACCTGCCCTCAGCTCTGCCCAAGCCTTTCTTATGGCTGCTGTTTTTCTTCCCCTGCACACTAGAAAGTCTTGTCTCTTTTCACAAGTACATGTGACAATGCATCCTTTTCACAGAAATCTTCATGTATTACCTCTTCCTTGTTTTATGTCTCCGTGAATTTAGGTTATAACTCTCCAAAGGGTATTTTGCAACTTTTTCTATGTATCTGGGCTGAGCCCTGCGGAGGTCAGAGAGGCATAGTGTTTATTCACTGCCTTTTTGGGTCATTCCAGCTCAAATCTGATCCCTCCTACACCTTGGAGGTTACTAAGTTATCCTGAAATCACCATAATTTGTTGTCTTGGAAATTTTTTCTTGCTTACACCAGTCTCTGGAGCATTTTGCAGGCTTTATACACCCAATAGCATCCATAAAGTGGGCTAAATCTGACAGTATATGCCTCTGGGTCCCCTCAGCTTGTCAGGGCTATTATCTGTGGAGAGGATGGTGACACAAAGTCTGACATGGTCTCACGGTTGTCAGTCTTCTGTTATCAGCTGCTCAATGAGTTCCACCTGCTGTGGCCACGCCCCCAGGTTTGGGTTGTGGTCTGGTGGGTAGGGAGCATCCTCCTCCTTGCTGTATTCTGCTTGAAATATGCAGATTTTTTAGCCAGAAAAACAAGCAGCCTGTGCAAGTGGAAGTGATTTATTTCAGCTAAGTCGTGGTGTCACACGCTTACTGCCTTGCTTTTATTCTCCTTGGATTTCTTGCCTAGACATTCTCTTTTGCTGTCAAAATTGTATTATGTTTCTCCAGTTATGTTCAATTGGTCTGGTCATTATTTACCAGGTATTTTAGTATGTGATTCTGAGATAGATGTTTGACTAAAAAAATGACTACAAATGGCCTTGCATACATCAATTCACACCTTAAAGAAAAACACATGAATCCCCAAAAGGTGTATATATGTCATAATTGAATCAGTCTTACATTTAATGGAGTGTAATCTTCTCAGAAATCAAAATATAATTTATTTAATGTCAAATAGGTGACCAACATTTGACAGCCACTGAGTACAGGAATTTTCAAAAGGTATGAAATCAGGGTGTCTAATGCTCTCAGTTTTCATAGCCGACCTGTGTGGTTTTCTAATAGTTGCTCTGTTTGGATTTGTTTTTTTTCTGGTGAGTTCTTTAAAATTGGTCTCAGGAGCAGACACATTCAAAAAGCAACTTTGTATACACCTGTGTGTACATGTATACATTCAGTAGTCTGCCAGTGGAGTCAGACACTGGCATTTTGTGGGCGGCATCATCGTCCAGACTGGGACTGGGATACTGGAGCTGAGGCATGCAGTGATGATCCAGAGCACTGGGAGAAGAGCAGCAGGATGAAAGTCAGTGGTACAAAATGGATGCATTTTTTCAACCAGTGCTGAGACTTTCTGTTGGAAAGTGAAAAGGAGCACAATTGGGATGTGCTGGTAGACTTTAGTCATTGGGGTGCTACTGATGTGCTGCAGCTGTAGAGTGATCCCAGGTTGATTCTGAGACACACCATTTCCAGGGCAGATAGAGAAATACTATTAACTCATTTGGTTACCAGCAGTTACCCTTTTGCCTCTTGACCCTCCACTGGGTGAATACAGGCAGGCCTGGTGCTGCCCACAAGCCTGGTCAGCCATGCCCAGAGCAGAAAAATGCAAGCTGAAGCAGGTATGGAAAGCATTTCCTTGGATGAACAAGGGACCTGGCAGCTTAATTTGAGAGAGACAGCTTAGGGAGTGTAGCTCATTTAGCTCCTCAAGACAAATGCTGAGAGAGAAAAAGATGTGATTGCTCACTCTAAATTTATCAGCAGAGGCAAATGCCAAAGAGGGAGAGGAACTATTTAAGGTGAAGGACAATGTTGACCTAAGAACAAATGAGTGCAATCTGGCTATGAATAAATTTAGGCTGAAAATTAGAAAAGGGTTTCTAGCTATCAGAGGAGTGAGTTCTCAGCTTTTTAACAGCAATTCAAGAAACCAAATTCTTACTTGGTCTAATTTGATAAGATTATTAAAAAGCTGCCTGTGATAGGAGGGAACCAGTCTATGGCTTAGAAGGTTTCCTCCATCTCTGAGCACTGATGGATACAAGTTGACTTGACTGGAATTATATTAAGAATTTTCAAAAGTCAGGACTCAAATAGTGAAGAGAGTGTTACAAATTTTTGATTATTTGGACTGTAATGTCTCCTCTGTATTTCCCTGCCTTTTCTATGCACCTGTGAAACATAGAGGATAATTCCACCCCTCCTCCCCATTTAATCACACTGGGGTATTATGAAAACACCCTCACTGTGGTATTATGAAAATATACTATTTGCTGTTCATGTAGCACTCAGGAGTGCTGTGAGGATGAGTACCAAAGGAAAAAAAAAAAAAAAAGCTGCACTGAAATTAATAATTTTGGCTGCACAGCTAGGTTTGAATTACATCTAGTAAATCATGCCTAGGGCAACACACTGAGTGAGAAGAAAATAAAATATTGAATAGTTGCTCATTAAGTGAACACCAGCTATTCTGTGAACTGAATGAGGCAGGGTCCCATGGAAAATACAGTATGTGATTTTGTAATTGTTAGAAGAGGGCTGAATTAAGGTTGCACAAGCCTTTCCGTATGCCTTTCCAGCATCAAGGATCTGGACAACCAGGGGATCAGGCCCAGCCAGTGTGTGTTAAGGAAAGGCAGGTCCTGCTGCACCAACCTGATTTCCTTCTATGAGAAGGGGACCTACTTAGACACTGCAGTGCTGGAGGGACTCCAGAGAAGGGCAGTGGAGTGGGTGGAGGGTCTGGAGCACAATTCCTATGAGGAGCAGCTAGGGCATCTGGGGTTGTTTAACCTCGGGAAAAGGAGGCTTGGGGTGGGACCTTATTGCTCTCTACAAGTACCTGAGAGGAAGCTGTAGTGAGGTGGGGGTTGACTTCTTTCAGGTAAAAAGTGATAAGTCCTCAAGCTGAACAACAGGAGCATCTGATTAGATAATTGGGGAAATGTTTTCACTGAAAGGGTTGTCAAGCATTGGAACAGACTGCCCAGGGAAGTGCTGGAGTCACCATCCCTGGAGGTATTTGAAAAAGATGCAGCTGTGGTGCTCAGGAACATGGTTTAATGGAGGACTTGGCACTGCTGGGTTAGCAGTTGGACTCAAGGATCTCAGAGGTTCTTTTCAACCTCAATAACTTTGTGATTCTATGAATAGCCACCCACCCTCCTAACTCGCCAGCCTGCGTGCAGGGAGATGCTCTGGAGTGCACTGTGTGAATACCCCCCACAGTACTCTGCCGTCAGCACAGGCAGCTGGAGAAGAATGGGAGGGTTGCACCAGCTCACCCACAATCAGCTTCTCAGAGCCAGGGAGAGAATAATGTTCTGTCTTATGGAGAAATTTGAAATTTATTTTGTCCCAGCTTGGAACTCATCTTGTCTCTAGAAATTCTGTGCAAGTGAAAGTTGGAGGAGTGATTAAAATCTTGACTGTTGAGCCAAGAAGATTGGGTAGCCCAGGCAAACTACCTTCACTGTGAATTTTGAGGTGTAGCTGGCTTAGAATATGAAGCTCAGGGTTTGGGTGTCATATCAGGACTACCACACAGACTGCCAAGGAGGAGTGGGTACAGTCCCAAGAACCCATGTCCATTTCAAACCTTGCGCTTTCCTTGAAAGCAAGAGTTGGAACAAAGGTTGAGGATATCAGTGAGGGGGCAAACAGTCTGTCACTATTTTTCAAGCTAGTTGCAGCACAGTGGGTCATACATGAAGTAAATGTCAACAGACCATCATGGATAAGCGAGTTATGGCTGTGGCAGGAAGAGCTGCCACTGAACAGTAGCTGGCAGTAGCTCTCCCTTGGGCACACAAATACTGATATCAGTGTGTATGGCTTTATTCTAGATGGAGTGTCTGGTATGCCACCATCAAATGCTGAAACAAAGTCTTGCTATTTTTAAAATAGCTTTGATATAAAGGTCAAACTATTGACATGTGTAGTGAGTTTGAGCCCCTCTGTTTCTTGGCACCTGACATCTTCCTCAGCTGAGGACTGGTTCCCAGAGTGGGGATGCTCGCCTCTTCCTGGACACACTGCATTTTCAAAGTGGGCACTAACAAAGCAAGCAAAACCTTGACCAGCTCTGAAAATCAAATTCTTCAAAAGTTATCCAAGAAGCATATATTTCTCAGCCTTGGGAAACAGTATTATTTATAGGCTCACCCAGAATACCTGGCTGGATTTTTTCTGTGTGAATTGATGCAAAGGAGTCTGGTGTGACTGTATGTACTATACTAAGGAAGACACACCCCATATTTAAAATATGCCTGGTTTACTGTAGTCAACCATATTTTCATGTTTGTTTGTCATAGCATGCCTGTCTGTAATTATGTGCTGATGGCACATTCTTACTAACTGAACATATTATCAAAGAATACAGAGCTATCTCTAGATGCAGGCCTTGTTTGTGACAGCAATGTTTGCTATTGAATCACAAGCCACAGAAAGCAGTGATTTGCACAAGAACATCTAATGCATAAGAAGTGTGCTGAACACTACTTCTGCACAGGAAGAGGGAAGGAAGAAAAACATATTTATCTCAGTAGTGGTTAAACGATAGTGCAAACCAGTAATTACGTGCAAATTACGACCTTTCCCCCTTACAGTCAGCTCCTCAGTAAACATGACTGTTTTTAATTTTCATTCCTTCAGCAATAAAAGTCACTGTTTTCAGACTAAGTTAAATTCTTTTCTTCAGATTTTTTTCAATGAAAATATATGTTTTTATACTTCAAAACCTCAAATGAAATGCTGGGCTTTTTATATTTAAGGGATTATAATTGAAATATAAAACTGGTGGTAAAATATTAGCTTTTATAAATTTCACTCTCTTGCTTTAAGCTTTTCTATCATTAAAAGACATTACTTACAAGTTTAAAATGTAGAGACTGTTAAACATACATATTTTTCATTGTCTTTTAACATTCTGTAATGTTTCCAAAGCTGAAGAAATGTCAAAAAGTTATAGAAAATAATGTGATGAAAGAAATGAATGCTTTTCATGTAATGTACACAGAAATAAAAAAAAAATACAGAAAGAACATGGGAGAAAAATGGGAAAGAAAGAGACAAAATTACTTTCAAAAAAATACAGATTAAGCGTACATTTTAAAAAGTAATGGAGAATCTCACTGAACTGGAAGTGACTTAATTAATGGAACTTATTTCCATTTTTTAATATTTCTAATTTTTCTATTTCTTTAAACAATAAGAGACAAATAAGAACTGAACCCTGGAGCTTACATATTATCAGGCATTTCAGTGTGACAAACTGTAGCTACACACAGTTATGTGCTATCAGTTGCTGAAGTGGAATTCATTATTTCCTACCTTAAGCTGTCCTATAAATTTGCTCTGCACTGTTAAGCAGATATCAAGTTCCGCCTAGAGATAGAAACACTGCTGATGAGCAAAGGAGATTTTAATAGCTAAGTTTGTTGATGTTTGTATTAAACTCAAGAAACATTTTGAAGAAAAGACAGAAATCATTCTTCCATGAACAGTCACGTTGCATTTTCTCAGCATTTCCCCTCTAACGTTCTCACGAAGCAGAGACGGGGTCATGGTTTCAGTTCCCTGCCATGGGTTAATGCAGAGCACATTTTGATGCAGAATTGACTAGAGCTAATCTCCTTGCACTGGACAAGCCTAAGGGTCATCATGATGCCTCGTGGGTAGCCCAGGTGCTTCAGTGGCTTTACCTGAATCACGTTCTCCTGAGGTTTCTAGTGGCACGTCCACTGATGGCTGGAGAAGTTTCTGCCCGACCCACTGTGTTAATTCTTCCCAGGAAACTTCGCTGGGATCTCTCTGTGGGCTTGGCACGTGCCATGGCAGCACAGGGATGTGCCAGAGGATACACTGACACATTCCCATGGAGCTACTCCCGATCCACGCAGGTGATGACTGCAGGTTGGTGTATTGTAATCTCGTTTGGGAGACAACGTGAATCAACAGCTCCACCACAGCAGGCTTGGAGGCTTTTGTGGGTAGATGGGATTTAAATAATTGGCAGGGGCAGGAATGAAACCTGACTTAATTTGATTAAAGAGGAATCCTAGCTCAACTCTGTGCATGTGAAGTGCTGCTCACTGCTGTTTTGTCTGCTAAAATCAGAAACAGGTTTACTCCTATGACCTACCTGGAGTTCGGACTATTTTTCCCACTAAGACACACCTTTAAATGCTTTGCAAATATCAGCAAACTCGGTTTCACAATGGGAGTTTCTGCTGGCAGGCAGACTGCATCTTCAATTTTTGGATGAGGAAATAAGGCAGGATTGGTGACTGGCTCCAGGCCACCTCCCCGTGTCTGCATGGCATTGGGAAGCACTGTAGAAAGACATCCAGGCTAGCACGGATTTATATCAGAATGGGGCTCCACCCTGGCTAATTAGTCTGCTGCTGGGGAGCAAGGTCTATGCAGCAGGGCAGGGAGCTCTGCTAGTACAATCCTACCTGCAGATGCTTCATGTGGGGATCCCATGGCTGCTCTGCAAAATGCTTCTCCAGCTCCAAGGACTCCCTGAAGAATGAAGTGTGTTTTGTGGCTCGAGGACAGCATTTATGGAAACAAGTCTCTTGCAGCTGTACTCAGAGCTGAGAGCTCGGAACTCCTTTTTTTTCCTTTTAATTTATTTATTCAATATTTTTTATTTATAATTGAGCAACAACAACAAAAATAAAGAGATTAAATAAAAGGATCCAATCCCTAAAAATATGCAACTGTAGTTTATGACAGTGTAGTTCCAACAGGGAAGTCAGGAACTTGCTGTGACTCAGTGGCTGATTGTAAACTAAAACATAGGGAGGGAGTGCCTGACTCAGCAGATGCCGGAGCCTTCAAAGGGATTAGAGCTGTTGCCAAGGAGCTCCACCCTCTTTTTTCCCTCTTTAAATGTGTCTTAAGTTTCTTATCCTTGCATTACATTATGTATAAAAAGCATGTATGCTATTGAATTGGCACATCCAGAATAGGGAGCACTTACATGTCAGATATTCCCAAAGGATTACAATTTGATTTGATCTGTGTATGCACACCATTTCATCACTGCAGAATCTCTTCCCTAGAATTAATGTCCCCCACCCCCCAAGATTTATAAACACAGTAGATACAAACATCTCAAAGAGGTACTCTAAAAAACACCAACCAAAGTCTTCATCAAAAAAATATTTGCAAGCTGAGCACACCTGCAAACCCCTTGGACCACAACTTCAAGTCCCCTGGCACACCTCCAGAGCTGCTGTATCACTGTGGTTCCTTTGGGAAGTTGCTCTCAGGAGCCTTCTCCATTTCAAGATGAATTCCTTTCTAGGGGGCTAAGACAGTTCCCCATGCCAGGTACCAAACCATTTCATAACTTCTGCCTCTGTGTAACCTTTTAAGCTGAAAAGATAAAAATGCAGGGAGTCGGTCTATGTTTAAAAAGTTTTGCTGGCATGGCAAGAGTATAATTACAACAGTAAAATCCCTACTGTGAGTTCAGTCCTACCATCAAAAGGCCTTTTTGTTGTTATAATGTAATCTGTTCAGCAAAGTGGTTTAATTCCTACCAGCAAAACAACTTTTTTTTGCTGGTATAAGCTGTTTCTCTGTGCAGGGTGTTGGCTGTGGCAGGGCCAGGGCTGTACCTCCATCAAGTGCTGATGTGCCCAGAGGATGAGCTACCATCTTGCACCTCCCATGGCTGAGGCACTTGACGCTCCAAAGGGATTAGAAGGTGTGTGTGAGTGTAGGGTCAAAAGGGAATTTCAATCCATCTTTCAGTCTGGCTCCTTTGCATAAGCCCTTTATGTTTTCAAATCTGTGTCTTTACTCTGCAGATTTGTTGGCCAGGGCTGAGCTGGGTTGCCTGCATAACCCAGGACCATTTCTGACACTGAAGGCATTTTTGGAGTTCACAGTCCTGAGAAAAACAATTATTTTTTTTCACGGGACTGTGAACTAACCCCTCAGGTTTAATGTTCTCTGCTCTCCGCCTATCACTTTTGTAGAGAAATTTGTTTAAATCCAGCTGTGGCTTTCTATATAAATAAATTTACTTAATGTCGCCTACTGGGCTGTGGTGACTTGGTGACAGCTGATACAAGATGCCACCAGAGAAATGCAGATGCTCAGCTGGGGTTTCACACTTACACTGTCTCCACCCCTCAGTCCTTCCCTGCTGTTTTTTTGTGGGAATGGTGCACAAGTTTGCACTTGGCAGATCAGGGATGGGATTTTAGATGCTCTTCCCATTACCCTGTCCTTCCCAGGGGTGGGAACTGGGACTGGGTGGTTCATGGGGCAGTGATGGATCAGGCCATGGATAACATCTCACTGATCCCATCCCTTACCCCATGAGGAAAGGCACAGCCATATAGGATTTAAGACTTTTTCATAAATATATGGAGCATGTTTGTTTTTACCCACATTTCATCAGTTTTTATTTTAGTCTAATTTCAATATTCTGTGGGATTAGTGCCAGAAATAATAAAATGCAGCAATAAGCATTATATTCTCTTAGCCAGCACAGCCATTGACTATTTTGGGGTTTTTTAGTGCTTAAGAAACAAATGCTTCAACCTGTTTTATCAAACCGCCTTGCCCTCCCGTGGCAGATCACTGGAGCCATTTTCAGGGTATTGGATGCCAAAAAAAAGCAGGGACAATCTGGAAGGAACAGGTGTATTGGCTTCTGTTGCTGCTTGAAGAAGTAAACACCTAATTTGCTGCTCCCACCAAGGAGGCAAACATTTAGCTCACAAAAAGTTTCCTTCCCTATGAGAAAGTCCCACTGGTGTCGACCTAAATAAATTCCAGAAGTCAATCTTTTTTTTATAAAAGGTTTCCTTCCCTCTATGGCACACTATTTTGCATTGCAATTGCTTGTGAAGAGAAATGTTTTTTGCAAGCAGGCTGGACATTTTACTCTCTAGGGTGGTTTTGACTGGAAGGAACTGTGCTGAGGTACAGCAGTCTGGGCTGACCACCTTCTTGCTGCTGGTGTGCTTTGGGCTTGCTGTTCTCATCAGGTGCTTTCCAGCAGACATACTTCAGTCCCAGCTCTTCTCAGGATAGGGGAAGATAAAAAAGAATAGAGAGTGAATTTTGCTCCTGGTGGAAAAGGAGCATTTGAAGAGGTATCTTTTGAAGACTCTGGGAGTTACAACACTTTGGAAAACCTAACAGGCCTGGTGGAGGTTTCTGCAAGGCTAGTGTGTAAATCTGCACGTGCTCCGTGTATGTCCAGTGAGGCACCTGAACTGAGCCCAGAGAGTCCACCCTGCCTACCTCATGTCCCTTCTCCATTAACTTCAGACTCTCAGAGTGGGAGCAGCTTCTTAGGAAGACTGAAGAAGAGCAGGATTTGGATCTGGGGATGTGGACACTACACAAGGGCAAAAACCACAAAAAGAGTGCTATCAGTAAATTGCTCTTTTGATTTGCTTGTTGAATGCAACAAACCCAACCATCTTCATCCACTTTGTCTTAGATTTCATAAACTCAAAAAAATCTTCATTCGTACTTTTAGAATACCATGGTATCTCAGAGTTAACTACCTTAATGTCTTCAAATATATTCTTTTTTTGTTTCTTTTCAGATTTTGAGATTATTTCTTTGAGCTGAAAATAGCTCCAAAAGTCTCCAGGGTTATACCTTAGCAGTAGCTTTCAAAATCAGTAGCTTTCAAAATCATGAAACCTGACTTGCAGCAGTTGGTTTTTTTTTTTTAATCTGATTGATATCTACGCCTTGTCTGTTCTTCACAGCATATTTATAATTCTTTAGAATGTATCTGCAACAATTAAATCTTTCTGAGGTTTGCATTCAATTTGCAAATTGTACATCTGAAGCTGAAAAATAAGCTCTGTATTTCTGTGGTAAAATGAGGTTTTCCACGGCCCTTCAGAAGCGACAGCAGTTTTGTGGTTTGTTTCAGTTAACATGGGCTGCAGGCAGTGTGTGAAACTTTTGGTGCCCTCACTGTGTGCACAACTGCCTTTCCTAGATGGGTGGATAGATGCAAAGGTTTTGGGGTTTTTTTGGTGGGTGTTTTGGTTTTTTGCCTTTTTTTTTTTTGCTTTTGTTTGTTTGTTTTGTTTTTTAAAATAACACCTGCAGAGCAGTGGAGAACTCTCTGGTTTCTAGTTTTGGCCCCACGATTGTAGAACAACTCTGCCAATACCATGCTTAGACATCTGTGAATGACTGTGTTTTCCACCCTCTCAGTCACTCAGTCTTAGGGCTCTGTATTCTGTTGTTCAGACTCTTAAAAGGCATTTGTTATGTCCACTGAACACTTTTCACAAGCTTGTTGTTTAGACAGTTGAATTATGGATGGTGATTTTTTGTAGTCCAGGATCTCAATGTGCTCTTGTACTTGTCTCATCTGTGTTGGAGAAGGTATGTTACAGATGGCTGGATCATTGATGTGGTCAGTCTGTGCACTTGGTTTTTTTTCTCCTAGAGATACTATTTCTTTTAAATTACCTTTTTTTAGTTTTAGCCCAGCATTTTCCAGTGCTGCTTAGACTCTCTTAGCTTCCCTCTCTTCCCGAAATCATGCATCTCCTTATACCATCCAAATTTCTTGCATTTTTCAAGTGAAATACTTGTTTGCCAAGGAAGAGTTTGCAGAGACAGGGTCTCCCTGTGGGAGTGTTGAACATGTGCAGTTGTCAGTAGGGTTTCTGAGGGGCACCTGCCAGAGCCCTGCCGCTGCTCCACGACATGAGACAGAGCAGCTCCCAGCACCAGACCTCTCTCTAGAATGGTGTTCTCTGTGGGTGGGGTGGATTTACTTTTTAAAAATTTGTATATTTCCTTCAAAATAGGTATTCAGTTTCTCTTGCAGTGACAGCAAATGAAAGCTTATTTCTTTTCTCTTGCCTTCATCTATTTAGCACCTACTCCTGCTTTGGCCTGGAAGAGAGAAGTGGCTCAAGGGTGAACTGCTGTCTGACTGCTTTTCCAGCTCTGTCAAGAACTGAAGCCCTTGTTCTGGGAAGATATTTTGATCTCCTTCTCATCAGTTCTTCACTGAAATTATGCTCTCTCTCATTTTTATCTCACTGATGTTTCCTTTTCCTTTAAAAAATGGTTATTTATCTGTACCTTTATCTGCATAGTCCTTTACTGAAGAACAGTTACTCTCTATTATACAATATTCTTCTAATATTTCTGTCATTTCCCTTAAAATATTTTTTCATTTCAGTATTAAGGTTTTCTTCATTTCAGTATTAAGGTTTTTTTCATTTCAGTATTAAATGGTGCAGAGTTATCGCCTAGCCCCAGAGAAAACTCACTAGAAACATTGCTTTCTCTCTGTTTCTGTATAACTTTTGAAACAATCAAAGAACTAACTTCCTTTCTCACTTAATCATGTGAACCTGGGTTTGAGTTCCCTCTTGCTTCTTATGTGACTCAGTGCTGAATATCTTAGAGAAATTCAGGATTTCTTTTTTCAATGGTGGAGGCTTTATCAACAAACTTCCAAGTTTTGAAGGTTATTGATATTGTTTGTTACTATATGCTTTCCATAAACCTGTTGTTTGTTATTACCTCTACTATTAGCCTTAAACTCAGATCTGTTATCTGCTCTTTTGTGGTGCTCCTGGGGTTTCTGTCAGAGCAGAAGGATGACCCATTTGTTCTTGCAGTAACTGGGGTAGCATCAGTTCTCTGCCAGGTAGCTGCAACTTAATGACTGCTGTACTGAAAACCAATATTAAAGGTCTGATGACCTTCTCCACCAGCTTTTAACACTTTGAGACTACAAGTTAGCTGGACCAGTTAATTTCCATATGTTTAACCTTTTGTATCTTGATCTCACTTCTTGAGTATTTCTGACTCTGCTGCTAACCTTTCTACAGTTCTTAATGGTTAACTGATATGTATTTGTTGCTCTCAGCTTTCAGCCCTTTAAAATTATTATCCACATTTGTAAGGTGGTTTTATCTCTTTTTTTAAGCAGGTTGACATGGTAATCACACTATTTTGTTCATTGGGTTATTTATTTTATATATATATATATATGTTTATATGTAATAAAATCTATTTATTATGTTCTTTTTAATCTCTTTTCTTGAATATTTCCCAGCTATAATTGAAATTTTTTGATTTAAATTTCCTCTTCAAGGTGATTTTGTGCATAACAATTCCCAGCTTTGTGAACCTGGAACTTCCAAAGAGCCTGGCGTATAATTCTGTTTGCACATAATTACATCTGTTAAATGGCCTAAGCAACAGTCAATTTCTATTCTCTGATCAGTTTTTCTGTGGCAGACTGAGATGTAAGGCAGCATTCCTTTCATGTGGATACAATTTGTTCTGAGCATGAAAAGTGGCATGTAAAACATCTTCAGGACCCTTTGGTGTTGGGACCAGGCGGCACCCAGCACATTTCACTCTGCAGTGGTCAGTGGTGCAGATTTCTGTGGTGTGCTGGTTTCACTCCAGCCGGCAGCCAAGCCCCACGTGGGATCTGGGAAACAATCAGAAGGGTAAAACCTGGAAAACTCATGGGTTGAGATAAAGACAGTTCAATGGGGAAAACAAAAGCCACACACACAAAGAAAAACAAGGAATTAATCCACTGCTCCCCATGGGCAGGCAGGTGTTCAGCCATCCCCAGTAGAGCAGGGCCACATCACACATGACGATGACTTGGGAAGCCAAACACCGTCACTCCAAATGTCCCCACTTCCTCCTTCTTATCCCCAGTTTTATATACTGAGCGTGATGTCACATGGTCTGGAACACCCCTTTTGTCACTTTGGGTCACCTGTCCTGGCTGTGTCTCCCCCCACCCTCCCATGCACCCCCAGCTTCCTCCTCAGCGTGGCAGTGCAAAAAGCAGAGACCTGGGCTCTGTGTGAGCCCTGCTCAGCAATAATAAAAACATCTCTGCATTATCAACCCTGTGTTCAGCACAAATCCACACACAGCCCCATACCAGGCACAGTGAAGAAAGCTAACTCTAAAGCCAGTGCATACAGCTGGGGAGATGCTTGAGGAAATGAGCACCCTGCATGCTGTTGGGATCCCCCAGGCTGGATTTTTTGTGCTTGTGCAGCTGGGACATTCAAGGCATCTGCTTCTCAGCTGCCCATGATCTAGCAATGAAGAATGACAGAGCACCACTTTCTGAAATTTGTGCTCACTGAAACCTTCCTAAATTGGAGGTTAACCAGGATTTTCAAGTATTTACTATAAGGATATAGTTTTCAGGTTTCAACAAGATAAACTGAAGTGAATTTGTGCTCCTGTGAGGGTCTCAGTCCCTCTTGTCTGTGGCCAATGCTCATATGACTGGAGCAGAGGCTATGAACTCTTCTCCAGGTGTTAAAGTGATGTACTCTATTTTGTTCCAAACATCTTTATCTTGAGCTGAAAATATTCTTTTATTCCTCCTTCAATTTCCTCCTTGGTGTTAACATCATGTTCTTTGGTCTAGTCAGCAAGGAACCTGGAAAGTCACCTCTACTGACACAGGGTGGGGGCGGCCTGAACACTACCAATCCTTCTTTCTGTTCAAAGTAAGATTAAGTTCAACAAACCCAGTTACATTTCACTCACTCACTATGTGCCTCCTGATTTCTTCAACAAAAATCAGGAATTGTCCTGTGGATGATAGCCAGCATGCTTACACACCTTCAATTTAACCTCAGAGTTGATTCATTTTGTATAAATTTAAAACAACAGGTTTGTGCAGGAAAATAAATTGATTATATAATTAAAATTTGTATGAAGCACACAAGGAGACTGAATTAAGATGACACAGGCAAATCTGTCTCAGTACATTATATTTTTGAATGGTGAATATATAATGTGCTTCCATTGATTTGTGTATACATAATATATATATTAAGGGGTTTAAAACCTTTCAATTTTATATATCCTTATAAATTTTCATGCTGAAGTATGCACCTTTTTAGCTTAAACTTTTCCCAAAACTTCTCATAGACCCCTTGGATAAAAAAAAAAAAAAAACCA
>VXAX01005262.1:136831-293053 GCA_013399835.1 Leptocoma aspasia | reverse complement strand
AAAGTGATGTACTCTATTTTGTTCCAAACATCTTTATCTTGAGCTGAAAATATTCTTTTATTCCTCCTTCAATTTCCTCCTTGGTGTTAACATCATGTTCTTTGGTCTAGTCAGCAAGGAACCTGGAAAGTCACCTCTACTGACACAGGGTGGGGGCGGCCTGAACACTACCAATCCTTCTTTCTGTTCAAAGTAAGATTAAGTTCAACAAACCCAGTTACATTTCACTCACTCACTATGTGCCTCCTGATTTCTTCAACAAAAATCAGGAATTGTCCTGTGGATGATAGCCAGCATGCTTACACACCTTCAATTTAACCTCAGAGTTGATTCATTTTGTATAAATTTAAAACAACAGGTTTGTGCAGGAAAATAAATTGATTATATAATTAAAATTTGTATGAAGCACACAAGGAGACTGAATTAAGATGACACAGGCAAATCTGTCTCAGTACATTATATTTTTGAATGGTGAATATATAATGTGCTTCCATTGATTTGTGTATACATAATATATATATTAAGGGGTTTAAAACCTTTCAATTTTATATATCCTTATAAATTTTCATGCTGAAGTTTTCACCTTTTTAGCTTAAACTTTTCCCAAAACTTCTCATAGACCCCTTGGAAAAAAAAAAAAAAAACCAAACCAGCAAAACAACAGACATCCTAACCGTATGTGGTGTATATGAACTACCAGAAGACAGAGAAACATGACATAAAATGATGACCCATACAGTTATGGTATTCAGTTATTTTCTGGAAAACAGATATAATATTTTTTTCCTAAAAATTCTGGATTTTTCTAATCTTGTTCAGTTTCTTATTTGCAACTGAACTCACAAGTTAAGCATACTTTATCTCTGTTTGCCAGTGGAGCATCCTTTGCCAGCTCAGTTGCAGCTGGAGATATGGTCTCTGCTACAGCTGAACTTTGTTGATAAGTTCCTCAGTTTTGAAAAGGACTGGGAATAAGTGGGGAAGAAGTGAGCAGACCCCCAGGGCACTCTCCCTTCTGCTGGAAATGGAGCTATCCCATGGCCATGGAGCCAAAGCCTTGGCAGAGCCTCCCTACACAGTTCAATCGCAGCAATTCAGCCTGGAGCTGAAGATTGTATTAGTCACAGTGCATCCTTGTTGGCAGAAAGGGCAGGGGGGAAAGCAAGCATATTCCATCACTAAAACCAGCTAATAATAGCCTGAGCTTAGCTGCAAGCAGAGAGAAGGTGGGAGAGGTGACGCAGGAGAGTTGAAGCGGTCTGAAACAGGCATGTGGCTGCTGCTGGTGGAGCCAAAGGCTTGAATTTCTGCCATCACACATGAGGGAGGCAGCAACAAAGTGATTAATTTCTCTTTGGCAGGTGATTAATTCTCTGTGGCTTCCAAGAGAGGCTGCCAAAATTGGACAGAAACCTGCTAAAGATGCTCAAATACTCCAAACGTGGAAACTGGATGAGAAGACAGAAGTTTGCGTCTAAAAAATGAAGCCTTTACCAAGCACTTGTGGGATAGGCAGAGCTGATGGATGGCTGTGAGCAGGGGAGCATGGTAATAATATGAACTTCAAAGGAGAGCCAGGAACTCTTGAATTTTAATCTGAAGGCTGATGCCAACTCTTCCACAGATCCTGGGCAAGGTGAAGTCCACTCCTGTTGAAACCACAGGGAGTTCTTGCATTCATTTCAGCCAGGCCAGGATGTCACTTTTCTTAAGGAGTTAAAGGAGTTAAAGGAGTAACATTGACTGCAGGGACGAAAGGTGTCTGGGAGTAAATTAACTACCTTTTACAGTGATACATACATTATTATCACTGCCAAACTATCCCTTGCACGTAAATTTAAAGTTAACATTAAGAAGTTTTATTTAAGAAAAATAGATAACAACAATCCAAACTACTGTCTGATATAATGTGTTGAAAGGCTCTGCATGGCCAAATGTTTCTGTACTTATGGCCCATTTCATTTCAGCTCACCTTCCATAGTTGCTGAGCTATTAACTTGCCAGAAAACTTCCAGTACATCATAATCAAAAAAGGAAATGTTTAATACCTTTTGCCCTGCACTCAGTGTGAGCAGATCCAATACCTGCAGTAGTATTAGAAATTTGAGGTTGACAGGTTGACCTGGGAGCAGAGCTGAGGAGGAGAGCAGTGGAGAGAGCTGGGGTGAGGGAATGGTTAACTCTCTGCTGGATGTTGGCTGGGTTTCTGGGTTTTTTTATGCACACAGGGCAAGGCTCCATTTCTGGCAGTGAGGGAACTGCTGATCACATCCCTGGCTAACAGGGCCCAGAAGTGCCTTGTCACTGCCACGGGGTCATGGGCTTTTCTTGTGACTTGTGCTCATTCATGTTGCTGGAAAATAAAACCATTCACCGTGAATTCAGGAAGCAATGCTAGTTTCAAAAAAGCACACATGAATAATAGTTTCCTTGTTTTGGAAGGTATTGGGATAGGTGTCTTTTTTTCCACACAGGCAGCTTGTTTAAGAAGGGACAGAGATTAATGAGTAACATATCTCATAGCATGTGAGAGTTAAAAAGTTTATGTATGTACAAAACGCTGAAACCTTTGGGGTTCCACACACAGTTTTTTGTTGTCGTTTCTGGATTTTTTTTGTTTCTTTTTTTTTTTTTTTTTCTCTGTGTGTGTGTTTGGTTTTACATAGGTTTATATCCTTTTAGTTTCACTTTAGCTTTTTGTATTTAGTATGCCCCAGAGAGATAATCACAACACAAATGTCGTGAAACAGCAAACCTTGAACAAAGCCCCTGGTATCACTGGACACCTGGCTGTGTTTGGGAAGGGTCAGGCTGCTAAGAGATGTGTACCACAGAGCAACAGGGCACTGTGTTACACACACAGTTGGACACTGATGGCAGCTAGGCAAGGGTTTGGGTTGGCTAAATTTCACAAACATTAAATATGATTTGAGAAAATCACAAAGCTGATTATCATTGAAAGATGCAACTGTGAAATGTTTCAGTGTCCTGAAAAGAAGCTTTTTGGAAATTATCATTAATTTAATTTTCACACAACTTATCCTAGGATTTATGTTAGACACAATCACAAATAATCAAGAAAGAGCAGATGAATAACGGGATGACGGCCTTTCCAGATAATACACAGTTGTTTAGGATAGAGGAAAACAGAACTTAAAGCACCCTTAGTTTTAAGTGTATAATGAGGAGGTCTCTTTCAGTTATTACAACTTAGACAAAAAACACCTTGGAAATATTGTGGATAATTTTCAGATACATGTCATATTAGTATTCAGAAGAATTATAAAGGTAAGTAGCACCTTATATATAATTAGAAAAAACAATATAGGAATATAATAATACCACTATTTAAATTCACTAGCCCATCTCATATACTAGAAGCAGTTCTGGTTGGTCCAGCTCGAGAAAAGATACAGAAAAATTGAGAAAAAATCCAAACCAAGCAAACAAACAACCCAACTTGAAACAAAAACTGTAAGACATTCACAGTAGTTCAGCACTCTTTGGCTTGGAAAAGGCAAAGTACCGTGAATGGAATAATACATTGTTTTGTAAAACCTTAGAGATATTAGCGAGAGATTTATGCAGATTGCATGCTGTTCTCTTAGTTTAACAGATTCAGAGGCACCCACAGAAATTATTAAATAGAATGCAGTATAAACACAAGGAAAATCTGTTCCACACTGTATGTAATTAGGTAGAATTGATTGTTACTGAATGACATGGAGATGAAGAATATAAATGGTCTCAAAGGTATTAAATGTAAAAGGAAAGGTCATTCTCTCTGTAGCAAATAAACACATTGCATCCCTCAGGTCTTGAAGTCTAAGTCACAGATGGCTGGACCAGGGGAAGATGGAGAGTCTTTGTGTTCAGTGTATCCTCTGCAAGCATCAGCGGCCACTGCAGGGGACAGGAGCTGGCCAGTACAGTGCACTGGACCTTCCAGCTTGCCCATTTTGGGACCTGCCACTTCCATACTTCTGTGTCTAAGTTTTCATTTTGGAAATTCAGGTTTGCTTACTGATTTGAAAATCAGATCAGGATGAATTAGAATTTCCTGTGGGACAAACCATCCTAATTTTGTGTAATTCTTATATCTGTGACATGAATCGGTCTAACTTGCATGGATGAGGGAGCCAGGCTGTGTTGAAAAGAAATCTGTGCTTTCTTAGGGAAGAAGCTTGTCTTTAGAAGTAAATAATTTTTTCTCTGAAGTCAGACAAGGTTATGTGTAATATTTTTGTCCCTATGTGAGGTTGTTCCTCACCTGAATACAAGCTGCAGGAAGTAATTTGACACCTGAATGTGTGTCTGTAAAAGTCTGAGTGACAAGCAGACCTTGGCAATACAGAATCACAGAATCACAGAATAAGCTGAGTTGGAAGGGACCCACAAGGATCATCGAGTCCATCTCCCAGCCCCACACAGCACCAGCTCCAGGAGTCACACCAGAGCATTGTCCAAACACTTCTTGAGCTCTGTCAGGTTTGGTGCTGTGACCATTGCCCTGGGGAGCTGTTCCAGTGTCCAGCCACCCTCTTGGTGAAGAGCCTTTTTCTAATATCCAACCTAAACCTCCCCTGACACAACTTCAGACCATTCCCTCACATCCTGTCACTGTCACCACAGGGAAGAGAGCAGTGCCTGCACCTCCACTTCCCCTCATGAGGAAGTTCTGGAATGCAATGAGATCTCCCCTCAGTCTCCTCCAGGTTGAACGGACCAAGGGACCTCAGCTGCTCCTCACATGGCTTCGTCTCAAGGCCCTTCACCACGCTTGTTGAATACATTCAGCTTCAAAGGAATGCAACAAAACTTTTAATTCTCCCCCTACTTTATTGTGTGCATATGATATGGTATCATCTGTGGGTGCATCCCAGAAATATCCTGCAGGCAGCTGCAGTAGAGGGCAGCTGTGGGTTGGCCCCCAATAGCTGTGCCTGCTCGGGGCAGCACCTCCTGGGCGGGCACAGGGAGCAGGGCTGCTGCGTGTGCAAGGCCACTTGTGTGCCTAAGAAATTGTCCCCAGCTTCTCCAACAGCCTAACTGGGTCAGTGAGGAGTGTGATTGTTTGCTTGAATAATTAGCCTTGCGAATAGGCACGTCTTTCCTGAGAAACAAGCTAGCAGAATAATAATAGCTTTACTCTGGTAAAGGATGTGGTGTGTACCTTTTTAGCCCTAAGAATCCTGTATGTGGATACAGTCCAGCAATGTATAACTCTGGAAATAGATGGCTATATTTTTCCTACCAGAATTTCAATTCAGTTCCTAGTATTGATGTTGCAACAGAGGTGCTAGAGAAACTGAGGCACGTAAGGCATCATGAATTCGTCTCTACTGTGACACAGACAGGAAGCCAGGAGCATCACAGGGTAAACCAAGGGGCGTCTTCAGATCGTTAACTTAAAAAAACCCACCCAAAACCCAGACATCCACACCCACACTGTTGTTCAAAAACCAGAATATCATCAGGAAGCAGTGAGTCACCATGTGGCCATTGCCTTTTCTTCGTTAAGGTGTTTCCCAAATGTAAAACTTAGGCTTCCTCTTCCCTTTAGATGAAGTACCTGGTATCACTAGGCAAGCAAAAGCCGTTTTATGTTTATTAGCAATAGTACTGTGCATAACAGCCAGGAGGAAAATAACTTGTTTTTAATGTGATGGATGAGGATCCTTGGCCTGTAAGAACGGGCCAGCTTGTAAGAGCAGCAAGGCTGTGCAGTGGTTTGGCTATGTGACAGTGCAAATGCCCAGTGTGACGCTGCAGGTGGGGAGCAGTGCCCCAGCCCCTCATCTCCAGCCCCTCCTCATCCCGTGCCAGTGGAGGTGCTTGAGCAGAGGGCTGAGCTGAGCTGTGTGGGTGTATGGATCTGCAACAACAGGTGTGTTTGGATGAGGAGGCTTAGAAAGGCCCAAACAAGTTGCCCAACATATTTTAATAGATTATTGCCAAAACAAAATGACAGAGAATCAGAGTTATTGCCTCAAGAAGGTCATGGAAGTTGTTTGTATTTTAAAGCATCTTGTTAGCGTATGTTGTGGCATTACTATTAAAGTAATGCATTTGGCCTAATATAATACATCTAATTATATGACGTGAGCCTCATCTGATGACTTTTGCCAATTATATCTGTCAAGGATATTTTAAATGAGAGGCCATGTGTTACAGCAATTTCAGGAGATGAACACAACAGCATATGGTTTCAAAAATAAAATATCCACTATGTTATTTGCTGTGATTAAGTACCTACTAATGCAATTGTAAGGTAAGGAAGCAGGTCTTTCTGGTTTGTGAATTATGCCAGTGCTGAGTCATTGCTGATTTTTCTAAAGTTTTATTATGAATGAAGAGGTGGGTCAATGCCAAATTCCATGTTCCTGGCTGCTTCTTTTGTTCCCTGGCAAATTATTCAAATCCCTGGAATCAAGCATCTTAAAATTAAAACTACAAAAGTTGCAGAAGAAATATCTTAAAAATTTGAATCAACCACAACAATGAGTGACCCTGTGGACCTGAATAGAAGATGATACCAAAAATGAAGAATATGACATACACCATCATATGACAAAACTCTGTCACTATGGGAAAACAAAACAAACCAAGCTATTAACTCTTTCTGCTGCAGAACAGAGATGTAGCTTCAAATGAGCATGCCCGGGCAGAGGACGAAAGGAATGCAAAGGCATCCTCCATTCCCTCTGAAAGTATCAGAGGGATAAGAAGTGAGTAGAGATTAGAGGGCTATTCTTGGTGCCTCCTGTTGCTGTTCAGACAGACACTGAGCAGAAGGAGTACAAAAATCATGGACCACAGAGTAAGAGAGAGAACACAGGAGAGAGGAAAAGCAGCACACTTTATCTGATGATGTTTAAATAAACATGCACACAGACTTTTAAACCTAGAGGGATTGTCGGTAGTGCTGGCCTGGAACAACATTCTTCCTCATATTCTGTGCTCAGGCCAAATGTGCCCAGCATTGCAGAGAAGGCTGGAGACAGCCTGTACCCCAAAACACATGGCTGTGAGGAAGTGGGGTGCTGGATTGTGACCTCCATGGGCCAGGCAGCCACACATACACAGGTCCCTGACACAGGAGAAAAGTTGCCCTCCTTGCTCTACTAAAAGCAAGGTGATCCCAGCAGGATTAGCTGTATCTGGAAGCTGCTGTGGTCCCTCCTTGCCAGGTAGAACCCAAGTTTATAATTTGGTATTGCTTATTTTCAGGGCAGACAGGCAGTATCAGGGCAGTGAGGAAGCAAGCATTGAGGGAGAGAATTCAGGCAAGTTCTGTGCTGCTGGGTCTTGGCTGGGTGGTGGCAGGGCTGGCACATGGGTAGCAGCAGCAAACTCAGAGGTGAGCTAAAACTTTTGCAGGTCTGAATCCAAGTGCATGCTGGGACTTTTCTGGGATGACAAGTAAGGTGCTTGGCTTCTTTCCAGCCTGTGAGTCTTGCTCTTGAGACAATTCCAGTCTTCCTCTCCCCATGTGCAGGAGAGTGGCAAAGAATACCCACACTGTCCTTCACTGGGAGACTGTCACATTAGTGACATCTCATATTATAGAGATATGAGAAACTTGCATTTTAATCCCTTCCTTGTTGGCTGGCACTCAGACTTGCTTGTCTCTCTCCCAGGAAAGCCTAATTACTCCACCTGAGGGTGTTTTGGGACAAATGTTCTCAAAATAATTTACATTTTTCAACTTTGGCTGAGTATTTGTTTTGTTAAGTTGCCCCTACCCTCAGCTGAGTGTGAACTTGCCTAGCTAAACCACTTTTGCTTTGCCCTAGTAGATATGTAATTGCTTGAAGAAAAGAGGAGCAATTTTAAGAGGAGGGTCAGAGCAAGCCCTCCAAAACCCACTGCATACTTTCATGACTAGACTGCTATGCTGAATGCTAGAAGCTGGGTTAAAAGACTTTGGCAAAAAAAGTGCTCTTTTACCTCTCCCATGAAGTCTTTAATCACAAGGATATAGATTAAAGGCAGTGTGGGGAAACATCATATTCTTTCTGTATTTTGTGAGAAAAGCCTGTCTTGGGTGTTGAATACAAAAGAAAATGTGTGAGCCAGAGCACTACCAGCAGAAGATTATGTCCTCTGGCATGGAATCCCCTAGACTCTCTTAAGCACCTAAATTTTGCATCTGTCCTTGACTTGTCTGAGATAATCTGGGTGGCTCCCTGTCCACCATGCAAACTAGAGGATGCCTCTAAAGATGAGTGCAAACAGACATATGTGTTCTAAGCTGGCCAGATGAGAGCCAGCTGTGATCCCTCAGCTGTATATGTGACATTGGTACGTTGCTGTGCTTGAATCAATGCATCCTGCTGAAAGGCAGGGCATATTTGCTCAGGCACAACACCATTAAACACTTCTGAACCACACCTGACTCTTGTCCATGCCAGCCACAGGAACCCATGCCCACTTGTATAAGCCTGGTATAAATTAGTGCTAAAATCTTCACTTGCTCTAAGGAGTCTGGGTGCCAAAATGTTAGGCACTGTAGTGTTTTGTGTTGCACTTTTGCATGTTTAACTTCTGATTGACCAGGAGAGCCAGGTCTGAGAGCTGGTCTAGGAACTGTATTGGGCAGAACATGGGAAGTCTCCTACTGTAGATGCTGTGGTCTGGGGTCAGTAGCAATCCAGTTTTGTCAGTGGGAAGCCTGACTCTTTTCTGAATGGTGAATAAATATTCCAACATATAGGCCTGTATTACAAATTTTGTTCAAATTCGTTTTTTATCTTCAAGTATGTTGTTTCCAGGAGCAAGTGTTCTGACTCAGAGTTTATTTCATATCAGCTCCTACAAATTTAGTTCACTAACATCAATACAGGTGATAAATACTGAAGCATAAACTTTCCCTGAAGAAGTTGCAAAATCCTTTTTCTGAGACCCAGTTACAAGATAAGGTCTATGTTTAGCACTGGGGGAAAATGATTTCCTTGTGTTCATTAGCAAGTGTAAAGGAATTTGGTTTTTGGAAGGTAGCAGACTGCAGTCCTCCGCACTTTTTGGTTACTCTGGGCTTAATTTTTTAATTTCTTAAGACACTGGTATTGTGCTGTGTAATGTGGGAGAGATTCAGGTTAAAGACACAAAAAATTTAATAGAGAAAAGTTCTAAGCATCTTGACTTTTGCATTGTGTATTTTTGTCTGAGATATCGGCATATATAGCCATAATTACCAAAGTCTTCTAACTAGTGTGTGTGCATGTGATTTAAAAATGCAAGCAACCCCATCAAAGGGCCTCTTGCTTTTTGATTCCCTGAGAAATGAATAATATTCAGCACATTTTTTGGAAACCGCATTTAAGTCAACCCTGAAAGTGGGGCTGGACATTTAATATTCAAAGAATTTTAACAACTTCAGCATGAAGTAGGAAAAAATAGAGTTGCATTTCGGATCCTGGTGTCTGCCAAAATAATACCCTCATATTTTTCATCTCCAGAGTACTTTGCATAGAGTGAATGGACACGTTTAGGTCCATTAGCCTTGAGCAGTAAACTTGGTGGTGCTTAATGCCCACTTGCATTCCCTGAAATATAGAGCTGCTTCCAGATTTAGCAGCCTTGTGTGGCTCAGTGTAGCCCTAAGGTCTGGCCCACAGCCTGAATCAGGCCTGGGGAATGTTTGGCACGGTGGATCAGGCAGTGCTGCTGGATGCCCAGCATGGCCATCCTGGCAGGGGCAGCAGCAGCAGCTGGGAGCAGGGCAGAGCTCATCCAGCCAGTGCACACCCATGCTGGGCCCGTGCTGGGGAGCCTCCTAAGCTCCAGTCCTGGATGCCCTGGATTTTGAGGATGGAATGTTTGACCTCACGTTGCAGTTTACACTCAGTGGAAGAGCTGGGGTTTTTTGTCATTTGGACATTTTTCTGATGTCACCAAAAGCATTATGGGCATTAATCTACTATCTTCACAGCTTTGCTGTGAGTTTTGGGTGATCTTTCAATTCCCATTTTGCTGCTGAGAAACTACCTTCTGAAAGTACCTTCTGTTGTTTATTGTATTTTCTGAGGCACTGAGGCCCTGGGCCACAGAACACAGAATTAAGTCCAGGTGTTTTCACCCACAGCCAGGAACATTCCTCCTCACTGCTGTGTATCCACTCCATAGCCACTGCTGACTATCCTCCCATGTCTGACCTCTGGAAAACTGGGAAGGTGACATGAGTTACCAACCATTCTCATGCAACTTGGTCTGAAAACACTGTCTAGTATCAGAAGGGGTCCTTCTGGCATATGCTCAGAGAGAGTCCTATCTCTAGGTGACATTTCTTTTTAAGAAATTATTTTTCTTCTGTCTCTAATTTGTATTTTCTCCTTATGATTTTTGTGGCAAATGTGGAAAGCCTGCCATGGACAACACTTGAATTCACTGCATAACCCAGCTCTTTCCAGGTGCACCAACTGAATCACCAACTGTATTTCTTACTTTTACAAAAGTAAAACAGCATGTGAGTGACCAGCTTTAGTTCTGCATTTCCACTCTTTGGAGACTTTGACTTGGCAGTCTCAGCATCTCTGTTGTGCAATAATTTTTAAATGCACTGGTGGATTAGGTAGAGGATATTTGGAGAAGGATGTGGATGTGTTTATATTCCTGAAACGAACAGCCCAAACAGTATGTGATGTCAGTAGTCAAGTACCCTCTTTTTAGAGAGGAAGAAAAGGGTACAGGTTGTTAGAGTGATTGGAAGCCAATTGCTGCTTTCTCAGCTGTGCTCGACTCGTGTTTTCAGTACTAAAGGACCTACAGGCAGTTCCCTGGTCCTGGACTGGTCGGGTATCCAAAGCTTCTCAGTTGCTTGCCACAAAGCAGAGGTTTTGCTGTCAGTGAACATTTCTCTGTGGAGGGAGGCTGGGATACCACTGCAGCAGCTGTCCCACTTTCTAAGACCAGATGAATTCGTCTCCTGGTGGGAATCCTCATCTGGGCAGTGAAGGTGTGATTAATTTTTGGATTTGGCCCAAAAGGTTTTGTGTCAGAGATCCATATTTTGATAATTAGGGCACATTTATGCAAATGCTGGGAATAGTGAGAAATTCTTTTTATTATCTTTTTCTGTGTTAACAGAAGAAAATGGAAAAGGGAGGTAATCCTTTCTTCTCCTATTGTGTGGCCTTGCTCTGTTGAGCTCAATGACTATTCTTACGTGCTGCTCAATAGCAGCAGAATTGGCACTGACTGCCTCCCACTAGAGTAACACTGTCTGAGTGGATTTCCTCACCTTGCTGTGCTTCATCTCCTTGGTGTGACCCTGCAAGCTACTTGTGGCGTGGCAGAGAAAAAAGTGGGAAATGATGGGAAAACAGTAACTGTCCTGCATGCATTGGGAAGGAGTAATCATGGATTGCTGGGCTCCTGTGCAAGTGGTGTGGTTTTTGGACCTGTTCTCTTCCCCAAGACTGTGCAGAAGATGTGCAGAGGTTTATATCTCTCTGTCAGTAGGGATTCCCACCACGCACAACCCTGGGCAGGCAGGCAAGGTCCTCTAGTCAGCTTGAAACTTCATATCTGCTTTCTATTTTTTGCTCACAAACACCAAACACCAGAATCCTGGTTTAGCTCCACCATGAGGTCACCTGTGGACCTGGAGCTGCAGAAGCAGCTGGTGGCCCTAGAGCTGGGCAGGAGCAGGTACATGACACCTGCTTGGGAAGGAATAAGCAAGCTCCATGACACAGTGGCTTTAGAGGTCCTCCAGAAAACACCTCCAAACATGGCCTGTTTCTGCTCAAGGACACAAGTGTCTCAAACAGTGTGTCCACTGGAGAGCACGGAGCAATGTTGAGAGGCTGCAGAGAGTCAAAGGTCTGAGACCTTCCCTCGCCGCCTCTCTCCTAGTCTTGTCCCTCTTTGCCACGGATTACATCCCAAGGACTACCCTGATCCTTTGATCCTCTCTCAAAGTCTCTTTTGAGACTATCTCAAAAAGTGGCCTCCAGCACCTTTGGAGCATCTGGCTGTATCTGTGAACCTAGGTGGGAAGCTAAGTAGCATTTCAACAGCTTTTGTTTCCTTTTTTTTTCTTTTTTTTTTCTTTTTTTTTTTTATTTTTAAAGCAGTTTAAGCTATTTTTAAAAGACCAAGGTAATTTTATACTTCAAATAATGCTTCTCTGATTTATCTATTTACATTGTAAGCGTAGAGAGGGTTTAAAGTGCCCATTGTCCACATTAGCTCTTCTTGTCTTTCCTCTCATCTGCATCCAGAGGGCTTTGTTGCTGTGGTTTTCTTTCATTTTCTAGACAGAGCTGGATGTTGAAGAGATGAGACTTAATCCAAATAGAGCAGTGATGTTTGGACAATTCAGATCATCATCCTAAAACAGAGAAGGAATGGGGCTGAAAAGCAGACATTTTAGCCAGAAAGATCCATGTATTTAGAATCCAGGGGCTAGTTCTTGCTGGTTAAAGCTCAGAGATGATGCTTGATGGACTAGTGATTTTTATTTTTCATTTTTCCATAGAAGATGTAAAACTAAGCTGCGGCTGCACTTAATGATCAAGGACATAAACCTACAACTCTGTGATATGGCCTAGCGTTAGGCGAGGACCACGAGAAACAGCTGGGCAGGCTTAATGCAGATTAACTGATACCTGGTGGCAAGGTACTGCTGTCAAACAACCGATTTCTCTGCATTATTTCAGCCCTTAGGATAGGTTTGTGCTGTCTCTGTTAATCCCTAGCAGATGTTTGGAGGATGGCACACCCGGTGCCTGGCTGCAGCAGCGTGACCTTGTGCGGAGAGGAGTGGGGGCAGCCTGGGATGGCGGCTCTGCCGCGGGGTGGGCAGGCCTGGGCTGTAAACCAGGGCCCACAGCACATCCTGAGCACAGACAGTCCTGACAAACAGTGGTAACCTTTTCAGGGGAGCTGTGTAAATGATCCTTGTCAATACTACCATTAGATTAGTGAGGGACAGTGAGTACTCCAGGGCGATGAACTACATTACAGTCACTTAATAGAGCTCATTGGTAGTAAACTGACTCGGTGATTTGCTTTTCATCAGCTCTGCTAGCTTACTATTGAGCCTTTTCTGTTCAGATGGCATATGAAATCTCTGGTGTTAGCTGGCACCTGTGGGGTTATTTAGCAGAAGTTCACATAAAGTCAGACAGATTGGTAACAGCTACCCAGTGCCTGTGAATTGTAAGTAATGCTGGCAAGAGTTTAGGACTCCTCCTCTGTCAGCTTTCAGTTGTGTCACGTGTTCGTGCAGAAAGGGTACCTGTCTGATTTTTGCCAGTCCTGTTGTTTGCACATGTCTGTATGTGTCTGTGGTTTGTAGCTTCAGAGTCTGTCCCCCGGCAGCTGCTGTGGCAGTGCCAAAGATCAGGGACTGGGGAGTTCAGACTGGATGGAGGGATGGTAGGTGGTGGAAAACCACTGGCTTTCCTCTTTGGCTTCTTCATATACACTATAAACCAAAGGCTTCAAACAATTACCATTTTCTGCCAGTTGTTGGTTTATATTTTTGTGTGAAAGCACTAGATAAAAGATGGTTGTATACTCAAACACCCTCTGAAAAAGCTTTTAGTTTGAACAAAATGGAGTTTAAAAGCCTGTCCATCACCTGAAACATGATTCATATGCCTAGAATCAGAGTAGTGGAGATTTTCCTTGTTTCACAAAAGTAGTTGTGTGACAAATTATGGATAATGTGTAGGTGTTCAGTGGCTTTGCTCTCCTACCACTCACCTAGGGCTCAGGGCAGCCTGGCCAGCAGCAGGGCTGGGAGCTTGAAGCTCCTTGATGGCAGCCCTGCTTGTAGGTTGTTCAGTGACCTCCACCAGCTCCTTTAGCTTTGTGTCTCCACCTTTCCCTTATCATCCAGAAGGGTTGTGAAGACAGGCTTATGCTTAGAAAGATCATGAGCTCAGTTAAAAACTGCCCAAGTATAATTATTGGCTGCAGCAATATTGTACTTGGCAGCAAGGTGGCCTCTTACAATTATATCTCCAAGGATCCTGCAGACACATAAATGCCTCCAATTCTCCCACCAGGGAAAGGGGACTGTGGGCTGGCCTGTGCAAGAGCATTTTGTCAATGGAGGTTGGGTTGTAGATGTTTGCATCTCTCCAAGAAGAGAATCTACTGGTGAGCTTGAGTACTACTCTCTACCTCTGGGCAGCAGAGTCCTTCAGGGCCAGGAGAGCACTGAAACAAACCCCTGTGGACACACACAGCATTGCTCCCATCAGGTGCAGTGGTGGTTCACCTGACTGCTCACACAGTGATGTGTGTTCAGTGCATCCCAGCCTGTGCTGGGGGATGCACTGAGTGCATCCAGTCTGCCCTGTGCTGCAGGGACCCAAAGTGCTACAGCTCTTCTGGCAGGAGTTTTTAAGGCTCAGACTACACTTCTAGTGACATGGCTCATTTCACTCACAGAGGTGGTGTTACTTTGTCACCTTGCTTCTAGCAGATACAGATCAGCTGTTTTATGACCTAAAGAAAATATAGCCATATCCCAGGGTTGAGTGATGACCCTGCTGAAAAACTGGATGGAAAAATTGGTTTTTTTGCAATATTATGATATTTTTTTTATTATTCAAAGTGCAACTTTTTATTTCACTTGTGGTTTGTTCAAGTCTTTCAGAATTGTGTGGATGTCTCAGAAGGATTTTTTAGAGAAATGTTTCATTTTGAAGTGTCACAGAAAAGATTTGAAAATTTTAGGAAATTCTAGGGCTCAGTTTGAAATCCAATTTATTTGAAATAACAATGAACAGGAGATTTATGTTGGAAAACATCACCAAGATTTTCTTCAGAGTTATGTGATGAGTTTAAAGGAAAAAACATAAAGGAAGAAGGATAAAGAATTCCTTTCCTCTCAGCATGCAGCAATAAGAAACGAGAAACTTCTTCTGACAAGTATGAGTGTTCTCATGCTTTCAGAGGGATTTTTATCATCTGGAAAACCAGTGTTTTAGGCAAATAAAGTTTACCCAAACACTGTCCTGATTTGCATAGCTGATTAAGAAGCATCAGCCCACATGGTAGCAAAGGCTGTGATTGTCAGCCCCTGAACTGCCTAGGCTGCAGTGTGGTACTACTTTTACAGGTTCAGTGTCCAGGTGATTCTTGTGGATCCCTCTAGCCTGGCTGGAAGGGTAGCTGCTCATTCCCTGGGAGGTGGTGGGAAATAAGGGGCTGGTGTGGGATGGGAGATGTTTTTGAAGGGATATGTCCCTGCCTGGAGGGCCAGGAGATGATCCCAGTAACATCTGCTCTCGGCTCTGGCTCCATGTTGAGCCATAGCCTGGGGTGTTGCCTGTCCCTGGGGCAGGGGAACACTGGGGACACACAGATAAGGTAGTAGTGTGCTTCAGAGGAATTGGTTTCCTGTCTCTGGGTGACAAGGAAGTGTACTCAGCACATGTCACCCGTGTCTGGTGAGCGGTCACCCTTGTTTGCTGTACCCTTTCTGTTCCCTTGCCACTCTATTTTGTTAGGAAATCTCTTTGGTGCAGAGATTCTATTGATTTAATTTGTCTTCTCACCACAGTAATCTGGACACCATGGACTCACGTGAAAATAAAAGTGAGGTGACTAATTTGCTGAGTCCCTAATGCAGGGAGTCAGATGGAAATCGGTTGTTAGCCATTGTACATCACAGAGCAGAGGTGTCACTCAAAGTGAAACTCATCCTAACAAGTGAGCTGGCAGCTCTTCTTCCCCCCACAATTTCTGCATCAAGAGTGAATTGCAGTAATCTCATGTTAAGGTGACACAGGTGTAGATTCATTTCCAAAACTGCCAATCCCTCTGGACTCCTTGTTTTTAATTATTTTTTTCCCCACTCATGTCAGTACAGCAGCAGATTTAAATGCTGGTACTGCACTGATTAAAATTGTATTCCCAAAATAACTTTGTCCTTTGGTATCATTCTGTGGGATGACTTTTGTTTGTTTTTGAATTGCTAGATTTTCAAAGTGAAATCTGAAGCAGAAATTGGATAGGAAAGTTTCCAAATAACTTCGCCATGGGTATGCACTGCCTGTCCTTGGACAGTCTATTTTAAATAAAAATAGGTACAACCAGTAGTAAGAGAAACAATTTATTCATAAGGGAGTTGCTGAAGGAGCTGGCTGGTGTCTCCTATATCTTTTCCCCACTTAACTTGTAAATCTGTATTACCCATATTACCTTTTTGTGAACCTTTCTATGCAACAGCTGTGGTAAGCTGTCTACAGTGTCATTGGTAGTGATTAGTGACTTTCATTTGCTTTTGGTGAAAATCTTGTGCTGTCCTGAGAATATAAAAGACAACTTGTTTGCTGGCCTCACCTATCAATTTATTGCTCATTCCTCGTGCCCCCTGGTGTTTGCCTCCTCCTGGGTGCACCCAGCCTGAGTGACCACCTTGCCTACAGCCTCCTCTTCTCACTCATCTTACACCTCTGGACTCTTTATTTCTTTTTTTTTTTTTTTTTGCTTCCTCCTTCTTTTGAGCTACAAAGCACTAGGAAAGGTCCAGACTCCAGGTAGCACCTAATACTGATTTCCATAATCTCCTCTTTAATAGTCCTAAGGCTGCTAGTGGTCGTTTCAAACAGCCATGAAGAAGAAAAAGAGCTGATTCCTGTAGGCCATCCCAAAATCCTGCTTGCTAAACTCTACTTCTGATCTAGATTTTCTATTTGTTGACTATTTAAGCTAACTCAGTTTTTTTCATCAGTAGGGAGAGCAAGAAGGTGGCACTTGTTACTTGCCGTGGTGGAGCTGCCCTGGGTCCTCTGTTGGGGGTTCCTTACCACTGAAATGAACCCTTAGTGGCACTAGGTCTAAAGTCTGCATGACTGCTTACCTGTGTTTCTCTTCATGACTGATTTTAGACCTATTTCCCTGGCTCACTGTCTTATTTGCATGTTGCATACCCCTGGAAGCAAAGATTCCTGCATCTTTTAGATCAGAGGACCTCTGTCAATTTTTTTACTGTGTTACAATCATGCTTTTATTTGAAATGAGTGAAAGGAGTGGCATCATGCTGTGGATCAACCATAGGTTTGACATGACTTCACAGAGAATTTAGACTTTTTTGACTACGACTTGGGAAAATTGGCAAAAAGCATTAAATAGAGCTGAATGAACTCTTTGCACTTTTGGCAACATCATTTCTTCTTTCTGGCATGATCAGGAGCTGCCATCTGTTCTGTCTGATGCTGTTTTCTGCCAGAAACCTTGGATTCTTACCTCTGGCTGGATGTGCTCTTTATATTCAAAGTCCAAAGAACAGGCTGACCTAGAAGCTTCCAGTTCAACCAAATTAACATATTTCAGGGAAGGAGCAGAAAAACCCCAAACTTGGATTTTTAAAAAGCCTTTGAGAAATTTTCTCCATAATTCTTTCTCTTCCTTCTTAAAAATTCTATTTCTCTTCTATTTACAATGGAAAAAGGTTAAAGAGAAAGGAGGAAAGATCTAAATAACAAAAAGCGGTAGTTTTTAAGCCTTTTTTTTGAGGAGGGGAAAGAGATACTGGAAAACCTACATGAAGTTTCTGCCAAGATTTTCTTATATCTTTGAAAAGTGCAATTTTTCAGTGAGAAATTTGTGATGCCCCTTATTTTTAACAAGTACTACTGAGAGCTATATTTAGAAAATGTTTCATGTATCTGCAAGGTACAAACCCCCATATTTGTCAGCAATAAACATAGCATGTGAACACACCATGGGTGTCTGATAGCTCTTTATAAATTAGAGGCCAGTGCTCACCTCTGGCTATGCCACTCTAACAGCACGAATCCTACTCTTTCAATCATGAGAGGAGAGTTTATAAGAGACATTACAGAGGACAGGAGGCACCTGTGTTTTCCATTTGCACATTAGCTAACATAAAGCTGTAAAATATGGAATAACTTTAGAAGAAAATGCCAAGATTTATCAAAGAGAGACAATACTGATACATTAGCTCACGAGACGCTTATATTTGCATCTTCTGAGCGAGGGCTGTTTTATATAGGGCTAATGGATTTGTCTGACCAGCAGACTCACTGCTATGAGGAAAAGAGGACCCCTTGCATGAGAGTATGCATGAGAATGGTGACTTCTAGGGGATGGCTTTTCCTAGGAATAGATTTTATATGCATATGAGCTTTAAAAGAAAGGTGGGATTAGTGGGATTTACCCAAGTGCTCTGTTATTTAAACTCTGAGTGGGTTTGTATTCATCGTCATATCCTTCAGCCACTTTGGGAATCTGACCTTGAAACATCTCATACATCCTTGTGGGCACATTTCAGGAGTCCAGGGGGAGATGAGAGGTGGGTAAGGAGAAGTCACAATGGTGTGGGGCTTCTGCTGGTACAGAGACCATGTCAATAATGCTAGCGAGTCTTACTTATTGTGTCTGCAAATGTGCCTTCAAATCTATATCAGAGGAGAAGTGAGATTGATGACTCCTTTTTGTTACAAAGTAGGAAAATACCTACTCTAAGCATTGTTTTCCAACTGATTTCTCGGACCACTAGAATTAATTACTTTTATGGCTGCTCCTGCAGATTGACTAGGCAAATTTCCAGGAAAGTATATCCCAACACCAGCATGTAGTTGGAGGATTGCAGAATTATCCTCAGAGGTACTGAAGTAGTGAGTGGGTTGTGGGGGCACAGAATTTGATTTTTGTGGTGAAACACACCTGAGACAGCCTTAGTAGGAACATGGGACCTCAGCATTGCCTTCATTGTGAAGAAGTGTAATATAAGTAGTTATCACAGTAGGTTGAAAAAAGGCATTGTCCAGTTCCCTGATGGCATGGGACTCACTTCACAATGATGTGAAGCTCCATGTATGTGCATTTATTGTAGTTATTATTAACCATTACTACTATTGCTATTATTACTATTTATGTACCAGAGCTCTAAAATGACTGCATTGTCCTACATGAGCCTTAGGATGCAGAGACAGAATGGATTATCTCCTAACTTTAGTATGCAATGGAAATTTCCAGTTTCTTTTTGTTGTTTTATGTGGTTTTTTTTTTACACAGCGAAATTAAATGCAAGAATCTTGTAGCACAGCAATAAGGAAAAAAAATTAATTGAGCAAAAGTCATCAAATGCAGAATTATGGTTCCCCCAGCAACTGTAATGAAGGCAGAGAACACATATATACACTGGTGCTGGAGTGAATGCCGCACACTGCCTGGAATACAAATCCTATCTGTGTTCGAGAGGCTGAGTGATGATTACTGTGAGAACCATAACTTTACATTTCCTGACTTTTTGCAATTAAAATCTCAACCTGGATGATGCATTAGCATAGGCTTTGCATTTAATTTGCTATTTTCTTTAGAATGTATGTGTGTGTTGATTGTGTTTGAACATTTCGTAGCTTTTAATATCACTTATTCTTTTGTAAGGGAAAAATCACGGCAAAAAAACACTTACCACATTAGCTCCCTTCTTCTCACTGTCACAGGGGGCTGGAGGAGAGAGGGAGGGAAGAATAGAATAAAAACCTTAGTGTAAGTGCAATTAATTGCATTTTTAGCTCTAAGAGACATTTGCTGACAAATGTAAATGTCTATCACTGCTTTTATGTTAATATTTGCAGACTGGCCAATTCATACAGGGATGGGTCTCCTTCGGATCTTTAACCCATCCATAGTTGAACTAAACATCATTTACCTTACCATGACCTTGGAGTCCCAGAAGCAAGTCTGACAAGATCTTTGGTGGCCCCAAGCTCACAGTTTCTTTAGGCCATGATGTTAAAGTCCAGAACTCAGGTCTGCAGTCCTTCTGACTGTGTGAAGCCTCAGCGACTTGAAAAGCTCAAACTTGTGAACATTTGAAAGTGTGTCTGCACTGTAGGATCTCACCAGACTCTTTCTGTGTCCTTTCTGTATCTCCTCAGCCAGCCACAGGGGAATTTGATGGATTTAAGGGGGCTTCATGCCCTGGCTAGCTGATATGCTGTGGGGTATGGCCAAAATCCCAGTGCTTTCAGTGGGAATGGTATTCCTCTGCATGATGGAAGATCAGACTGAAATCCACCAGTGGTAATGGGATTATAAGGTTTTTCTTTCATTTTTATCTGTCTGGAAGGAAAGTCGACTTCTTTCACTGCCTGCCTGAGCCCTGGAAGCACTGGCAACCTTTTATGCAGAGCCCAGGGACCAAACTAGCCAGGTCTGTCCCTCGAGCTTGTCCTATACACCAGTTCTGTAAAGAAGCTCATGCTCCTCACCATCACCCTGGCCAGGAGCAGTCACTTGTTCTGGACTGATTTATAGCCTTCAGGCCTAATAAAGATCATCAAGAAAAGAAGAATCAATGCAGCTGGCTCTGTTTATACTGCAAGTTTTTATTTTTTGTTTTATTTGTTCTTAAAGTGTTGATGCTTACATAATTTTGTTTGACCTTTGGTTTTGTTCTTTTGCACTTTAACCTTTTGTAGCTGCTCTTTTTTTTTTGCTTTGTGCTCAACCATTTCATGATGGTGACTTAAGTCTATTCCCTTTGTTCTGTGCCTTGTGCTTTTATATCCCACTCCCTGTAGAGCCATCAAATTTCTTTTAACCTAAAGGCCTTCTGCTACCAAAGGTAAATCAGCCTTGTCTAAGCTCATTCATTTGAGCCCACCAAAGAGAGATTCCCCTCCCTTTCTGTCCATCCTCACATGAGCTCATGTCCATGTAAAGATGTCAGGCATCAAAGTTCAAAGAGAAAATAGCTTGGCACACATTTCCCAGATGCTGTCAGACTGTTGCTTAGGCTCTGAAAGAATTAAATTATGTGGGTACTCATGTTGCTGTCAGAGGCCTGATGACTTCCAAGAACAAACACTGTTATCTTTAAACATACCTAGTATTTCTGAAAATCACAAAGTTCTACTTTATTGTTTAATTTACCAAAAATCCAGAAAAATGTGAAAGTCTACTACTGCTAATTAATAGTGGTGTGTAGGATAGATATTTACCAAAATGTGTAGATCCCACATATCTCTATTTGAAATTACTGAATTTTGTGGGAAAAAAGAGATGTGGGAAAAAAGAGATGTGACCTAGATCAATATGGCTTAAAGCACTAGAAGGAATGGCTTCCATAACAGTAGTGTTTAGTCTTTTTATAGGTAAAATTTTTATGGGTAAAATTTTTATGTTTTATTTTGACATAATGGATTTGGAAAAACTTCTCATGACATTTCTAGGACAAATAGGAGACAGACAGAATTAATTTTGTTAAAACGTTTACTATGTCCCATTGGCAAACTGCAAACTGTGTTTTTTGTCAAACTCTTTTGTTCCTAACATGCACAAGCGACATTTCATCACATTTTTTGTCAACAGAATGTAATTTTATTCCAATCATTCTGTCAACAAAAAGAAATACCATAAAATCACTTTTCTCACAAACATAAATTATATGTTCATTTTGTTTGTAGAAGAAATGAAAAAATCAAAACTTTTTCTGTGGCGACAATGAAGACTGATAGCATTTGTTCTGTGGACGAAATATTTGTGTTACAGGCAGCAGTTTGTGATTTTTAGGCTGGCTGGTGGGCAGAGCATGCATGAAATTCAAGGTGAAGCAAAGAAGAAACATTTGAATGTGTTTATTCCAGTCTTGATTCAGGACATTGAGATGAAATCAATGGACTTTGAATCAGGCCTTTGAAGGCCCAGACATGATGCAAGGCACTGAATACACGGAAAGCACACAGCCCTTGAGAGGAGCTATGCCTTTTGGAGAGGTGGCTGGGATGTCATGGAGGTTACTGTAGGGCATTCACATAGCACCAGTTAGAGCATTTAGATGGCAGAATGGACCCCCAAGTTTGCCCTTTCATTTTACTCTCTGATGTCCTGATGTTTTCTTTTATTTCTTTCTGTTGGAACCCAGGGCACAGGGAATATTTCCCTGCCTGTTTTAGAGAGCCCTGACACCTGGTCAGACACTGCTTTTAACCTTCGTCCCTGGGACAAATTACCAAGGCTTTGGGATGAGTTGGAACATAAGAGTGTGATGTAGATAGCAGTAGTAATAATAGTTTGTCACTAGGTGAAGAATTTTGTGTTTTAGGATTTTAGTATAAGAGTGAATGGAAGACAAGATGGAGGATTTAGGGTGTTGCCCCATCTCCTTCTTATTCTCCTTCCACTCCATTTTCTTTTGCATTGTTGGCACAAAGTCATTGGTTAGAGATGGTAGTAGCATAATTGTTACGTGTGTAGATTAGCAGAAGTTACTGTTAGTAAAGTAAAAACAGTATATGTGTTAAACGGTAGTTGGGTTCAGTATCTTTAAAAGGCCTTGATTTTGGGACTCGGGCATCCATTTTGTGCCTTGCTTCTGTGGTGCTGAGTCTGGTGCAGACAGTATATCAACCTCAAGATAAGAAAAGAATAAACAATAGACCGAAGACAGAGAAAATCCAGAGTCTTGCTCGTTTTTCACCCTTGCCAGAGAACTCAAGAGGGAACTGCCTTCAAAGGGCCCTGGGGGCAAGTTCCCTCCCGAGGTGGGGAAACAGCTAAACCACCCCAACACTTTCCTAAATAACTGCTTTCTTGCACAGCATAGGTAATGCATTAGAGTCAAGATACATCCTTTTAAAGTGAATTTTTACAGAGTAGAGCCATTGCTCAAGAGCCTACATGCTCCAGCATGATATGAGAAAAACCTCTGTGTATTTTAGTGATTGCCAGCTGCTTTCCATTTCCCTCATTAAAGCATATGAACAGCCTATTCTTTTGTCTTCATCTTTCAGCCCAATAGTCTAAATATGGCAAAATAGACATTGCAAATAATTGATGGATTTTGAGTGTTTAGCTCACAACTATATGTGCTTTCTGATGACTGGTTGAAAGCACCTGTGCAGAATACCAATTTCACCCTGATGTATTTGGGGATTAAACATTCATTTTAACTACTAGCTTTTAAAAAAAATTGGTATTCAATCAGGGTATTAAGAAAAATAATGCTGTAAGATTGACTTCTCACATCACAAATGATCACGAGTGAATTACCAGCGTAAACACAGGGTAGGAAATACTTCATCTGTTAAAGATGATTGTATGGATGATGTTGGTATGATTACAAGCAACTTGCACAGGTTTTTTTTGCTTTTGTTAAACTAGTTGCAAATGGAGAATAAGGTTCAAAATCTGTGCTGAAGAGGAATTTGTGATCCTTGAGTTCATTCGTCAGCTCTGGCACTGAGCTGCTGGATAACTTCAGGGACATTGTTTCATCTTCCTGTCTGCAAAGGTCCCACCTATAAAAAAGAAGTAATGGTTTATATTTGTCTCGTGTTTAATACTTGTGTGAGGAATGCTGCAGAAAAAAAGCAGTTTTGAAATGGGAAAAATTACCATCTCCTTTTCAGTTTTTCATGCTCCAGCACCTTCTCTTCCTTCCCTGTACACTTGGGCAACTACTTGAAGCTGATGGGGCTTTCACCAACTGGTCTCAGAGAGTTGTTCCTCTCCTCTTTCTTGTGACCAAGATACAGCTGCTCTGCTCCTACTTAACTGCAGACTATTTTTTACCTGGCTTTCCCAATTTCTCACTATTTTTCCTTGAAGTGATCCAAAACACAGCTGCCAAACCTTTACCCTTGTTGATCCTGTGACACAGTTGATAGACCTGTATCTGAGTATCACCTCCCAGCATCCTGGATTTTTCTGAGCTCTAGCTCTCCTTGGCTCAACTGATCAGCAATGCCAAATGTGCTGCCAGCATGGCTGATTGGCTGTCCTATGTCTATCACTTGCCTTTCCCTCTGACTTCTCCTGTCCTGAGCCTGCACCCCCCTTCTTGGCTACCTCCAGCCTCCATGGCTGGTACCCTGGAATGTCTTTGTGCTTAGCTGCTTCCTCAGGTATGTCTTTGGCCTCTGACAATATTCATGTTTCAACTTTGAAAATTTTGCATATTCCAGTAATTTTCTAGTAATCCTGCCTCTGGGGTCACACTGATTTCTAGGCAACCTCCATGCCTCTATTGTTTTTGTATTTGACGTCAAGTGATGTGTTACAAAGAGGAAGAAAACTGTTCTTCACTTGCAGCTCTGTGTGGAGCTTTCTGTGCTAGAACAGTTGGTCCTTCATTGTAGCACCCAGTGACTTGTGTAGCTCTGAATGCATAAGCGCAAGTGTTCACAGGAGTTTAATACTTAAGTAAGGATTTTAAAAAGTATGGGAGGAAGAGACAAACAACTAATTTCTGAATACTCAACAGTGCTGTAAAAAGCAACTTGTTAAGACACAGCGAGTTTTGCAAATTCTCAGGGTCCTAGAAACAGCAGTTCCAGACTATTTGAATCTTGTTTGCAAAACAAAATTTTTAAAAGCTTGGAAAAAAACAACTCCTAGCATTTTGTCTTTGGAAAGTGTATTACAGTTATGTATTAACACCAGAATAAGTTAACAATAAGTAAAATGGTACAGTAAGTAGATTCAAGCATGCAGACTCACAGTTCATTTTTATGTGTCCAATAAGATTATTTTCATGCTGCTTCTTAAACTGTCCCAGAAGAGTATGGAATGTCACTTCATGGGCTTTTATCACTGAGAATGGTGTTTTAAAGTACAAATATACATTCAGTCTTCAGCTATGAAATATTATCTCCCTTCAGAAGTCAACTGGAAGTCAGAGAAGAGATAAATTAATAATTACAAATGCTTCATAACTGCACATCAAGTCCAGTAGCCTTGCATTAATTGAAAATCCAAGCCCCTCATGAGATCAATGGGAATTTTCTTTTGACCTTAGCAGGGAGGTAAGCTCATACACACTTTGAAGGTAAGCTTGCTTGCCCAGATTGGTGTTGGTTGCAGTTCCTTACCTTGCAACATGAATGTCCTTGAAGCAGGAGTGATCAGATTTTACAGCCCCTCAGTTTTTTGGGTCTCTGTTTTCCACCCTTTCTGCTTCCCTCTGCAGTTAAGCTGTGCACTGTTCAGCCTTTAACCCCGCTTTCCACAGGATCTCTCTCATTTTTGTAGTAATTGGTTCACCTCAGGCTCAGCTCACTCAATCAGGGTGCTGTGAGCTGGCCAGAGGGTCTCACAAAGGTGCTGATTAACCATCTCCAGGACTATGACCCTCTGTTTGTCTTCTGGCATCCTGCAGAGTCAGAGAAGGTGGGGACTGTGTGATCAGCATGAAAAGTTCATTAAAAAGTTAGCAAACAGCTTCTAAACAGCAAAGAATGGAAAATGGCAGCTCTAGCAACTCCTTGAAGCTCTATCAAAGCAATGGGAGAGCTTGATGGAAGCTCTCAGCTGCAGCAGTGGCAGCGTCCCCAAGATGAATATCAGGCAAGGGCACACTGATTCCTAGGCTGGAGGATGGTGGCAGAAGAGATCCCTGGTGGTGGTGCTGTCAGCAAGGGCACTGAAACCTCTCTGCATTGAGTCTCGCACCTGGATCACCCATTTTGGGGCCAGAGCTCAGAGATCTGTCTGCAGCTGGAGGAAAGGTGACAGCAGGTGACACAGCAGCTCTAGAGAAGAATGGCAGCAGCAGCCCAAATTTGGGAAATATATCTGCACTTTGGATGTCCTTCTTGAGAAAATTACAGGAAAGACAGGAGGGATTTTGTTGTTATGACCAAGAAAATGGAAGCAACTCTGTATTACAAACTGTCCTTTAACATCATCTGTGGAGGAAGGCACGAGTCTCCCTCAGCCCATTCTCTTCAGTCTCTGATCAAAGATGGAAGTCAAGCAGAAGACAAAATTAGGCGTGCAATTTCCGATTCATTCTCACTAGGTTTGTGCTGNAGCTGGGATTACAGGCTTAGCAAGGGGAGTGCATATTTCAGCACATACTGGGCTCTTTGTTGTTCTGTCACACTGGTAGAATGAGACTATTAATGCATTGTCCCAGGCAGGCTGCATTATAAAGCCCAGTGGCTAAGTTAAATGAAAAAGACCACTAAGAAAAGCAGGGTGCAGCTCCCTACTGCTCTCTTTTTCTTGCAGAACTGTCTGGATGAGGCAGGGGAGAGGCAGTGAATGAAGTTGTAAAAACATTTCACAGAGGAGAAACTCGTGATAGTCAATGAGGTTCTCAGCAAAGATTTCTAGCATCTGCTCACTGTCCTACAAATTTTCCTGACTTTCTGAAGTGCTATGTGTCAGCAGGCCACAAATATTCAAATATTCCCTCTTTGTGTGCAGGGAAGGAATTACATGGTGGGCTCTAAGTGCTTTCTCGAGTTACCTGTTCAGCATTTCCCAAGTGTCTGTTGCACAGAGGGGCACAGGCATCCCATTTTTAACCATAACATTAGGATGAAAACAAAGTCCCCACTTCTGAAAAGAGCAAAATTAAAAATTATTCAGCATTTTGCATCAATGTGAGTTATCTGAAGAAGGCTTGCCTAATACTAAGCTGGTATGCCAGTGATAACAGGTTCTGGCAGAAGCCGTGAAGACCAGCAGTGGCCCCAGTGCAATTTAGGAAGTCCTGTCTCAATATCTGTTATTCATTCATGTGTATTAGTTAAACTCCCTGGCAGTGGTGTAATTCACAATTTTCCTTGCCTTCTAGATGCAGAATTCATGAATGCCTGGTGCTGAGACAGCCAGCCAAAATCTTGCTGTTTTTCGCATATATTAGTTGCTAAATAACAGTAACAACCTGCTCTGGAATAATATTATGACCTTTAAATTTTGGCCACCCCTCATCAGGATGATCCCTGAGTTGTTGGGTTGAGACCCAAAGCCACCACCCATTTCTTTAGCACTGCAAGGATGAAGCAACTTCCCTTTCAGCTCTAGCTGTCTGCTAGACTGCTCGATTGAGACTGACAGTCGGCTTTTGGGGAATCACTACTCATTGCAGCTCATAACAAGTGTATCACTCCATTGCAGTAGGATTCTTGTCTCCTGTGAGGTCTGCCATTTTGTTCTGGGAATCATAAACGAGCACTGAAGTGACTCCAGTGCACCTCCAGGGCAGGTACTGGCAGGGCATGGGCAGCAGGCTGCCGGTCTTGGCAGGCTGGGAGGATCGTGGTGCAGGGTCAGGCACTGTTGGGGTGAGTTGGCAGGCTCACGTGGGTGTACTGAGCCCATGTTTGCCCTGGGGTGGGTCAGAAGAGCCACTGTGCCCCTTTTGTGCCCAAATTTTCTCTCCCTGCCTCTGAAAGCCACTCCCAGTGTCACCCCAAACAAGCCCATTCACCTGCTGTGTCTCAATTCCAGGTGCGATCAACTGTGTCTGTGTAAATGCCTAAAACACAAACAGTGGGTGAGCACCATCTATTCCAGGCATTTCACAAAGAAACAGAGGATAGGTTATGTCAGGTAGAGCTACTCTTTTAATGTACAACTTAATGAACGTTTGCAAAAGGCTTTGAGTACCAGGGTTTGTAAGGGTGCTATAAATGCAGAAAATATTGTCTTGTCACAATGCTTCTCAGCTGTGTTTCTTCTCTTTTCAACACTGAATGAGCTGGGAATGTCTCATTTTTTTTCTTCCCCCAATGCCTACAATGTTTTGTTCCCTTATTCGTATTTTTCAAAGGTATGTTGCAAGTGGGAAGAATCACTAATATGAAGAAGAAGATTTCTAGGAGCCACTTTTCCCTAGGTTTGCCATGCAGAGCTTGCTGGTTCACAAACAGGCCACAGATAGCGATTGATGGACCAGTACGTAAATCCTCATGGCTATTCAATGCCACCTGGCTGCTGGTGTTGCTGGGGCAGTTTTGGGGAGCCCATCCAGCCCCAGCCCTGCAGCCACTGCAGGCAGTCCAGCAGCACTCTACTAATCCATCTGCAGTTGGGTGGTGACTGGCAGGATCCTCCCCCCATTTCCACAGCTTGGGCAAAACTGAGTTACTTTTTGGGCTGCTTTTATGGCAGACATGGTGTTAAATAATAGGTTGATCTGGCAACCTGTCTTCCTACTGCTTAATTCTGAAGGAAAACAAGACTAAAATGAAAAGGCCTTTTCCTCTTTTATTTGTCATTTTACTAATTACAGTATTACAGCATTTTCCAAAGCCAATTACGTACTGTTTGGGGAGATTAGCAGAGTGCAAAACCTGCTATGGCTTATTATACAGTGGTGGCTCATGGAAGAAAAGCACCTGAATTTAAATCCTTATAATTTCATGTGTTTATTGTAATGCAGGTTCCATATATACATACATATAATAGCAACTGCACAACATTCAGCAATGCTTAAAACAGAATTTCTTCCCCATGAGAGAATGAATAAGTCATTTGTCATATGTTTCCTTTAATTCATGGCTACAGAGCATTTTAGAATTGCTTGATGTAAATCTGTCTCATCTATTTGACAACTCTGATATTGAGTCATTCATTTTTATTCTATGACTTAAAAATTTCTATATTGCAGCTAGAGACGGGTGGCTAAAGTGCTAGTTTTGGACTATGGCTTGAATGTAACAATAGCTTTTGACCCTAGCTCCAGTCCCAAGGAAAGTGAATTTGGCAATCTCATTTCAATTCATAGTGAATAGCTGTTCACATAAAAAAATCAGCACCTACCATTTGTCATACTTGGCAGCTTCTGTTTAAGAATGGTCCAGAACTGCATTACCATGGAAACTAAATTACCTACTCCCACTCCTGGCTCAGAAGGTGATTTCAGCCGGTGGTGGAGGTTTCGTATCGCTGACAGAAGGAGGTGGGGTAACCTGGGGGAGCTGCCATGTGTGTGACCCGTAAGGACACCAGCCTCAGTCCTCTGGCTTGAATATTGCCATCTCCTGGTCACGTGCCTTTGGGTTCAGACCTCATGGATTTCTCACACATCATGATTTATTTACTGATATTTCTTGTGGTAACACCTACCAGCTCCAGTTGGGACCAGGTCTGTGTTTAGTGCTGTACATACATATGTCTAAAGACCAGGCAAGCATGGGAACCCTCATATATTCCTTTTAAACTTGAAAATTAAAACAAGATAAGTGATTTGCTTGAGATTACACAGGAAAGTGGAGGCAGACCTAGCAAATGAATGCCTATTTCTTCATTCTCAGCACCCATCCAGGATGTTACTTATCCAAACCACTTTATCCTTCTTCAGAATTTCTACTAATTTATGCCAGGTGAGTTGGAAATACCACATGGTTGGGTAATTTTTGTTCCTGTCATCTACAAAAAGGCTGCTGATGCATAGGACAGTATTTTGTTTTCAAGCTGCTCCGTCCTGAAGTGAATAAACTTAATGGATTAGAGATCAATGTTTACTGGACACTGAAAGTTTTTAAGGTTATTTACATACTGTATGTTGATTTTGTAATAGTAAGCAAAAACTGTGCTATAACCACTCCATCCTTCAATAATGACAAAAACAAAAGATTATTTCAATCTGCCTAGCTGCATATACCACCCCTTTTCCTCACAGATACTGCTTCTTAGTGAGATGTATGCTAGTGGAAAGGCTAGAAAATAAATAAACATAAAAAACCAACAATAGTATGGAATACCCTTATGCTCAGAGACCTAGAAACTCAGCAGAGAGAAATAAAAGTTTTGCCATCCGTAGTGTGGTGGTTTAGTTGCAAGGACAAAACACCCATCAAGGCCAGGCTGAATGAGGCTCTGAACAACGTGGTCTAGTGGAGGGTGTCCCTGCCTATGATTTTTGAGGTCCCTTCCAACCCAAAACCATTCTATGATTCTATGGGAATCTTCTGAAGATTTGGCTCTTAGTGCATCAGATTTGCTCCATGGAGCAAAAGAGTCCTTCACTTCCCAGCTGGAGGTGGATGCTACTGGGAGAAACAAGGTCATGAGCAGCCATCTCTGCAGGACACCCTGGCAATCTGTGGCTTTCCACCCCATGCAGTTCCTGCCAGGATCCTGCCACATCCTCCTCCATCCATGGGCATGGACTGCTCCCATTTCTTAGGGCACAGCAGCAGTAGGGGCTGCTGAGTGTGCACACCCTTCTTGCTTTGCCCTTGCCATGGCCCTGGCAGAGTATTTGGGTCTCCTCTGCTCTGCCTTTGCTTTTTATATGCATCTTTCCTATTTAAGTGTCACAGATCACTGCACCAGCTGATTAGCCTATACATGAATGGAATATAAAAGAGCAAGTCCCCAAGTTGTAGGTAAGACCTTTTGTGAGACTGACTGGCTAAAAATAAAATGGAAATTGGCTCTGAGCTTTTGAGAATCTGTCTCTTCCTCAGGCCACAGGAAAGAAGAGCAAGGGGTAGCACTTCATAATTAATTATGAATTTATAATTAATTTGAAACCTGAATCAACAACCTAATAGGGGAACTGCTATGACTTCCTTTGCATTCCCAGAGTCTATCAGGGAGTTTGATCCTTGCAAGCAGTTTTCAAAATTTCAGGGCCTTTTTCCTTTAAGTTTGATTTTTCTTTTCCAGCATCTTAATCTTGTGTACATTTCTAGTTTTTGATAGTTTTTCTGTTCAAGGGACCAGATCAATAGCTGTACTGGGTCTCTAGGCTCACTACAAGTGAGTGCAAATGGTTACTCTCCATGGGTAGGAATGATTTGTTTATTCATATAGGTTTATGTATTGTTTTGAAGGTTGGTGCTTTTGACAGATAAACAATGCAAAAATATTCTGTGCTTCTGCAGCACGTAATCTGATGTTCATTGTATACAAAGACTCCTTACTCTGTGCTATAAATACAGCAGAACTTCTTTCCCCTCAGAGCTGCATGGGGCTTAAGCAGACTGGTGGGGTAGGATTTTGAAAAGCAGTCAAGGCTGACCTTTTCCTGCATCCCCCCCAAACGCTGATGGTAAAAATTCCTGCTGACTTCAAGGAGAGTGGATCTGGATCGGTGTTGAACACTTCTGAAAATCCCACCTGTAAAGCCTGCAGAGTTCATTGCAGGGGCAAAATTTTGTATAAAGCCCAGCAGGGACATACAGAAATTGTTAGCAGCTTATTAATGGCCTCCACAGTGGATGTGTGTATTGAATTTAACTGGGCTGCATCCCAGTAAGGTCCTGATATGCTTATGATTAATTTTCTCTACAGTCTACCTTTAACTTTTCTTTGAAACTGGATGGACACTCCATATTAGCAATTTTATAAAAGACTGGCAGAGAAATAAAGCATGCAGGTAATTATGCCCCAAGGAAGAACTGTGAGTGAGGTAAACCCTCAGTTAATGTAGCTGGATGGTAGCAATTTGGTGTCAATCCCTCTTGATGTCCTGCTGAAATAAAGCAGCATTCAATGTAATACTATTTAATTTTTGTGGGTACAGGCACGGTTAAGTTTCTTTGTATAAGGTCTGGTTAGCAGTGTGAAGACATAAAATAAGCGTTGAGCACAGTGACACACTTGAAAGGGCAGGTTATATTTATTCTGTGTTGTGTCAAGGGCATGCTGCTTGCTAACTGTAATTAGACAGTGTATCTGGAGGTCTGTGGCCAAATAGCAAAGATGTCTTTGCTGAGTATAAAAGGACTATTGTGTTAGTCCCTGGTCTCAGAGGGTATGAAGATGTTTCCCTCTCCTGTCTGTTATTACTCATACTTGGTTACTTTTATGTAAATTCAGCCATGAGGAGAGCTGACAAGACTGTGACATGAAGAAATTTCACCTTTTTCACTGAAACAGGGCTTTTATTGTCTAGTAATACTGTCTTAGTTCTCTGCAAAGGAAAGAAAGAGATGTTATTGAAAATCCCATAATTAGCAGCTTAAGGTATAAACCATATAGAACCCTATGTTCTATGATAAAGTCCCTAATTAGCTTTGTAGAAACAGTTTAAAAGCAAACATACATGCATCCTTATCACTAAATAATTATTTGCAAATAAACTCTTTTTCAACATATCTTAGGAAAACACAAGATTATTAGTTGGCAGAGTTAAGCCAGCTGAGTAGCTGAAAAAGCATGAAAGAGCTACAGAAGTTCTTTTCAGAATCCTGCTCTCGTTGGCATTATTTCTCTAAAGCTTGATTTATCAAGAGGAGAATACAGTATTTGGTTTCCCCATAAGCAAGCTCTTTTCATGTTTTGTCTTTGAAATGAAAATTGTCTTTTGGAAGAAATATCTGCTCTATCAGATAACTGCATGCTTGTCATCCCTAACAGTGCTGGCAGGAAGACTGGGCGAGGATTTTTCTGCAGTACATTGAGTACACAGTGCTGGCACTAGATCAAGAATCAATTCCTCTGATATCGGAATATTGACTTGGCATGGCCAGTCTGATTTAAATGCTTATCATTCTTGACTTTGTAGGCTACATACATACTGCAAACATTTTTCATTGTGGGTCTGAGAATAAACATCTTTACAGCTGCCTGGCCGTTTCTAGCAGAATAACAAAGGGGCTGTGTGCATGTATGGGAGCCTGTGTGTGTGAGTGAAATTGCCAGCAGATTAATGCCACTGTCACTGCTGTGTAGGGCCCTTTAGAAGAAGTTGAGAAGGGTATTTTTAATTCTTGGTATTACACAGAGTTGTTTCTCCGGGTGCAAACACAGGTTTCACTGCTCAGTCGGGATAGGTGCTGGCCACTGAGCCGATGGAAGGGGGAACACAAACAAACCCTAACACAATTATTAAAACATTTTAAAATCTTTGCAATGTGAAATAATGCTACTACTAATACTACTAATAAAAAAGTAAAGATAATTTCCCACAGGCAATCAGAACACCTATTAAGTTAGCAATGGCGTTTAGTTGACATTATCGCATGCTTCAGTGAGGAAGACAATGGATCTTGCGGGTGCGCAAGTGGAACGCATTTGCATTTCATAGATGATTAAAATAGATTTGATTGCATTTGTCTGAAGCCTGGCAAGTGAGGGCACATCTGCTGCATTCGATGTGCCCTGTGTTTCCTACGACTAATGGAGTGCACTGAGTCACCGCAAGACGGGCTTTTACCTCTGGAAGTCCCACGGCACCTTCTGCTGCATGGCCAGCTCCTTTGTTAGCCCTGGAGACCTCTTCTTATAAAGAATTGATGTAAAGTAGAGCAAGAAGGGAAGGATTTGAGGCAGTGAACTTGTCTTCATCTGGTTATGCAAGAGCCCTTGGGCTTTCTGCTGCTTCAAGGTAGAATTTATAAGGTGAGATGAAAGGTAATTTAAGTCATTAATTTGCGTTAAGGGCTGGCAGAACAACAACGGCACATTTAATCTTGCTGTAGAAAAAAATGGGGATTTGCAGAGTAGGGGTCAGAATTAGGGGTCTGGCTTCCTCTTCCATGCAGTTTAAAAGGCGCTGCTTCAAAATGGAGAGTATTATTTACTAGAAACCTAAAGCTGAGTTAGTTGTCTTCAAAAAAACATCCAAGAACTCTAAATATAATATAGATTAATTAATGGTACTAAAACGTTTTCCTCCTGCTTTTCATTACTTTCCCATCTAAATTCAACATTAAAAATACACTCCTGGCAGCAGTTCAGCTCAGACTTTCTACCCACCGCCTGAGCCCTGTGAAGGACAAGGGGTGCCCTGTCCTTTGCAGGGGCCAATGCTCTCTCCTGTGAGCCCAGCTTTCCCTCCCCAGCCCAAAGACCACTCAGCAGCTTTCTTTTCGGCTGTGCTTTTTTGTCAGCCGGTGTAACCACCCTATGGCTGATGCTCTTCTCCTTCTCTATTACTTCCTCCACTGCCTTGAGTGGGTCTTCTGGACCCTTACGGGGGTCCTTGTCTATGGATTCTGCTGTTTATTGTTTCTCTACTCCGAGGTGCCTTCTATTTTTGCTGCCTTTGTGTTCCTTCTGCTCTTGCTACATGTTGTGCTCTGCTGTCCCTTATTCTCACGGCATTGCTGTCTTTCATGTGCCAAATGATTGCTCTTCCCTCTTTGAGAAATGTCTCTTAAAAACACATTGCCCTTACATCAAAGACTGAAATTAAGAGGAGCTGGTTTGACTGGGAGAACCTGGAAAATATGCCTCCTCAGCTGATGAAAGCAGTTTGTTCAGGACACCAATGTTTTGGAATAGCTGGATGTGTTCACCAGCAATTATGACGGGTTGCTAAAGGAGCAGGTTTCATGGATGGCTCCTGTGCTGCCACACCCAGTGGTCTCTGTGTGATTGTGGCCATGATTCTGCCCTGTACCCTCTGCACTGTGGGCTATTGGTATTCCTGTCTTTCAATCCCAGTCCTGGCTCATGGCATCCCTGCCATCACTAGGATCACACATACAATTCTAGCATTGCTCATTCCTGCCTCTCACTCTTTCCATTGCTCAGCTCCCTCAGGAACAGCCCTAGCACTGCTCATCTTGGAGGTAGTGCAGCAAATAGTCCTTCTGCCATTAGGAGAGCTCAGATACCACCTATGCCTTGTGCTTTGCACTGGGACATTCCTGCATCCCTTGCTCCCTGAACGCCTTTTCTCCTGATCATGGCCATGCCTTGTTGGTCTGGACTATCCCTGTATGTGATGTAGGACAAGTTCCATGGGCTGGGTGGGACCCACAGGGAGATCAAACACACAAGTGCTGGAATTTTTTTTAACCTATGTTACTTTTGGAAAGAAAATTACTGGGGATGTATGTCACATTGTTAAAACAATAATTAAAGTTTGCCTGTTGTGAGTCTTATTTTAATCATGTACATGTTGCAATTTTTCCCCCTTTTACTTAAATAAAGTATTCCCATAGAGAAAGAGTGCTTATAAAAAAGATTCTCACCATTTATTGGCAATGCTTTTCCCTTCAGCTTTGTTGCTATTTAATCTTAACCACTTGAGACAAGTTGCACATATTAACCTGTCAGAGAAATGTTAAAATTGCATGACACTTAGGAATATATTCAGAAAGTCCATAAAACCATCACAATGGTTCTGTTTTTTCTCCTCAACTGGTCATGTACTTTAACAACTTTTCTCCATATACTGCATCTCTCACCCTATTGTTTTTAATGTGGTCTCCAGTTAGAAATGGCTTTTTGGAGATTTTTGGATCACCGGCTGGAGAAATGTGGGCCCTTGCTTGTGACCATCACTGGTCTAGGGTCCCAAAGACGTCAAGACAGTCAGAAGCCATAATCCAAGGCCTCATTTGAGTACTTCTGCTAGGCTGTAGGTATAAAGCATCAAGACAAATACTAGAGCTGAGCCCTTCTGAATGCTAACTGATGGACTAGTGTGGGCTATTATCCCAATAAAAAAATTGACAAGCTGCCTGACCTAGGACTGCTTATGCACAGCTCCTTTTATAAATTACTGGTGATATTTGTTTGCTGTGAATCCCCTAATGGACCAAGACATCTCATTAAGCTATGGGGAAGGTCTGCTTCACTGGGTGCAGCTGGGCCTCCTTTCTGAGGATGGAGTGGAAGGTAAGGAAAGGCCAAGGGAAAAAGAGCTCAGATAGTGAAGAATGATGATCAGTGGTGTCTGCTTTTGAATAATGTTTTCATTCACAGGTTTCAGACTGTTAAATATGAATTTGGGCATCCAGCTTAAGACACACAGTCTGGGAAACAAACATTTCAGAGGGGCATTCTGGATCCTGCAGTCAAGAGAAGTCCCCACATAATGCAAATTGCTGTTTCTACATGACAACACAGACACCAAACTTAAGTGGAAGTATGGCTTTTAGCTTCAACAGTGTTTATCTGTGGTAAATGCCTGGGATGTTCTTTATCAAGGCATATAAATAAATGTTAGTGTTTAAGCCTGTCCTTGAAGCAATGCAGTATGGAATATAAAAATCATAATTAATACACAGGTCATGAGCTTGTAGATTTCATTTTTTATTCAAATAAGGAAAAATGGTTTTTTATGTAAGCATGTACATGCTAAAAAATTGTTTACCATGTTTCAGAAACACAACCATAAGGCTAAATTAAACTTGATCAGTCAAGTCTGACTGTATCCTCTTTAATATAACACGGCTGACAATTCTAATCGTGAAGCTTGCAAGCTGTAGAAAAAGCATAATTTTTTTACACCTTTGGGAAGTAGCTAAGAAGTTTCTCTCCCTATTTCAGAAAGAAAAATGTTCATATGCAACAGAAAGATCTTTATTTGAAGTCAAAAATAGCACCTCTCTGTCATGTGCTCTAATTAACTTGCTGTGATGTCGCTCTGGTGATGGACACAGAAATAGACATTTGCTTTCCTAAATCCTGAAGTAGAAAATGAGGCATGAGTCAGGAGGATACAAGAGGGCAGAACTCATTTTCTTTTAATTACTTTTATTCAGGTTATGTCATCCAGCAGCTGTTCAAGTTTCATTTCGAGATGTTGGATCCTCCTGAAATCTTAGCGTGTCATTTTTGATGGGACTTACTCTCTTCTCCTTTGTACATATATAAGATTTTATATCTAAGTGCTGATAGGGAATGTAGACAGCGAACAGTGTTCCCATTCACTGTTGAAGGATATAATTGTCCATCAAGTCTCTGACACTAAAATAGAGGAGGCAAAAACTCTGCAAAAAATGTGGCCAAACAATATGAGAGCTCTCATTACTAAGCAAGCAGCCAGGGAAGTGTCTGGCTGTTCCTGCAGCTGGCACTCACAGGTACCAAGGCCTGCTCTGGGGAAAGGCAGTGCGGTTCATAGCTGCAGGGTGAGTTCTGGATGGCTGTGAAGGCTTCACCACAACCTCTGCTTGGCACCAGAGCTTCGGGGAGCTTTGCTTACTGTGGCTCTAGATGGAGCTGGCAAAATTAAAGCTGTAAGCAGGTGAATGTTACTCCCCAGTGGCTCTGTCTGCTCTTTAGTCTGCAAGGCAGGTTTGGCTGAGGGCAGAGGAGGGCCCTGCCCAGGTGCAGTCCTGCTGAATACTTGCCAGTCTCCTGGCTGCTGTCACCAGTGTCTGAATCAAGTCCTCAGTCCCGGTGCCTCCGCTCCTCTCCTCTGAAATGAGAATAACATGACTGTTTCCAGCAAGATATGAAAATAAAGACACAATGCCTTCTGAAGCACCACGGGCACTGTGCAGCTGAGGCTGGGTGTGCTGAAGGCAGTCAGTGCCCTTGAGGAGCAGCAAACTTGTAGAGAAGGCAACAGATGGACTTGCTGGGGGCTGCGTGAACTTACCACTAAATATGTTTCCAATCATTTTCCTGCCTTTTTGAGAGACAGTAGGAAAATGTGAATAACTTAGAAAATTCTGGTTTTCAGTTCCTCTTATGTTGTGGCTGGCTTCTTCTAGTGATGGACAAAGGATGGAACCTTCTATATGTGTCAGTGGGCTTATTTTTCACTACAAGGTCTGTAAGCACAGTCTCTTGCAAGAGAGCACTTCTGTGGTTTTTTTGTGGATAGTTCTTTTCCATGCCCTCTTGGGATATTGGGTGACAAGCAACTGCCTGGCCTTCTAATTTTGGATGTCACCCTGAAGGAGTGCAGGGCACCTGAGATAGCAAGAAAAAGGCTATGTAGAAAATCTTAGCACAGGTTAAAAAAAAAACGGAAAAAAATCTGAAAAAACAGTGTCTACATAGAAACCACATTATCTGTACTGTTTGAGGGTGTTTGAAAGTCTGTAAGGTCTCTGAAGCCTATTTTCTATGTACATTTAGGATGCCTTGACAATATAAATCAATATTTCAGTATTTAAAATCTAGGAAATGAAATCTGTATAAAATGGAACTGCCCGAATGAATTTTGACAGCTTCTCCTACGTGCATTATTTATTTTTTATTGTTTTATTTTTTACAGATGTGGATGGTGACTGAACTGCTGCTGTAAACTTGTACCCAGGTAGCTTTAAAACGCATATTATTGGCTGAGTTCATAGTAATAATGTAGTTTAGTTATAAAACAGCTTTTGTTACAAACAACTTTACAAGCTTTAAATATATATCAAACTACTGAATATATGAGAACAATTTTCATCTATACCTGAAATGCTCTTATATGGAATGTGTGATTCATAGCAGATGCAGAACACATATAAAACTTCTGAAAATATATTTAGCAAAGGAAGTGAAGGATATTTTAAATTTATGTTGAGCTGGAATTAGAAAGTGCCTACAACGGTGCCTTAACAGACAAACTCCACTAAAGAGAGTGTACTGTATCCTTAGGATTTACAGACTGACCAGGGATTTGATTTAATTCTCTACTTCCAAAGGGCCACCTTTGCCCACCATCACAAGCAGCATGTTGTGCCTCTGGTTTCCCAGTCCATCAATGGCATCACTGTAAATCAGCAGCCCCAGGTTTTGCAGCACAGACCTGTGTCCTGAAGGCCCCACGTGACCTTGAGCCCATCCTTGTTCGACTTCACTGTTGCTGGCATCAGTCTCTCTGAGTCAAACATGAAGGCTCAATACTACATTCAAACCCTGAAGTACACTCTGTTTTAGCGCTTTCTTATTTTTTTAATTATTACTCTCTGTTTAAGCTTTTTTCCTCCCCCCTGCAAGCTCCATACATTTAAGATTCTTCTAAATTGATGCAAATGGCTCTTATTAGAAAAACAGAAACCAGAAAATCACTCCAGGACAAAAGCTATCCCCAGCATGTTTTAATGTTCAAATTAGAATACCCTCCCCAGTGCTAAAATGTGGTTTATAATGGAAATGCTGACATCCTTACCAGACACTATTGGCCTGTTGCTCTTTTGTCCTGCAAGTTATTAAAATCTAGCCTGGTTGCCTAAGAGACAGGGTAGCTACTTAGAAGATATTTAGCCATCAGTAAAAATTAATGTCCAATGTATTTATTGTAAAAATACACTTAATTAAGCACTCAAGTTATACAAGCCACCCACCAATTACAAGTGTGTTCTGGCAACAGAAGTGTTGTTATTACCCTGGTTCTGCTTCATGATCTTATTTTCTTAAGTAAATGCATTTTTCAGCCTAGCAGTTCTGGCTACAGCATATTGATAAGATAACTCTGCACTAACAGGAAGACATAGTATTTTTAGACTCCTTTTCCAGTCACCAGTAGTTCATTAGTGACACTGTTGTGAGAGTGTTGATTCATTAAAAGTCTTTTCATCAACAGTGTGACATTCATATGTAGAAGGAAAAGCCAGGAAAAGTAACAAGACACTCAGCATTTTCTTCTGCTTCTTTGGTTCTTGTATCTTTTGTAATGTCAACAGATGAGCTGGAAGCTTTCAAGACTGCAGGTTTTAAGCCAAAGTTGAGTGTGTGCAGTCTATTTTTTCTTAATTTGCATACTTAATGTGATTTCAGGGGCAATTTTAAATTTTTCTTGTGTAAGGGTTAGATGGCAACTGCATGTGAAAGTCAGATGTGAAAGTTCTGTTCTTAAATTGTTTTTAATTGGAGCCTTAAAGACTAACATGGAAACACTGGGGAAAATATGACTTTTGCTATGTTATTTAAATAGGCTGTTAGCCACATCCCTAAACTTTATATGGCTTTGGATAGATCAGGAGCTCTCTGCTAAGCTATCAAATATATCATATTCATGTAAATTCCTAGCAAATATATAAATATGTATTTTTCGTTGTTTATAATTGCCATTTAATTGTAGGACCAAATTCTATAGCTTAACATTTATACAATGCCTGATACTTTAAGCATTGCACAAATATTAACTAATTAATGAAAACATCTGAGCAGCTCTTCTGAGACTGTCAGATTCCAAAGAAGTAAATTCCTCTTCCTGAAAAATGGGACTGATCAAGCAAACACACTGTAAGCTTTTAAATGGCAAATCCAAAATGACACAGTGGGACACCATTTCATGCCTGAAATCTGAGCACAAAGCCTTTATTTTTCCAAGGTATTTTTTTCTCCAGTCTTGTAAATAAATACTAGGTAATGACTTAGGAAGCAGAGAGAAGGCAGGCCAGAGATAAACTTGACATTGGCACTTACTTTGTTTTCATCTGCATATAGTATTTCATTGGAATATAATACTACATTGACTTAAATATTCATTCAATCATTAAATTCAACAGGACTCTTCAGTTCTGTCATCAAAAAAGCAAAAAAACCAGCAAAGCAAACTGTATGCATTTAACGTTTGCTCTCCTTTATGAGAATTCATCAAACAAATGTGTGGCCTTTAAGTACTTTATGAGTTATTTTGGCTTTGAAAGGTCTGATTTAGTGATGCAAAACTATGTGGTTATCTCTGGCTTGCGAACAAGTCTGAAAAGCTCAAACCCAACCCATAACATATTGTTTGATAACTTTAAGCTACACTGGCCCTTCTGTTCCCTGCTCAGGCCTTTGCTTTCCATCATAATCTTACAATTCCGGTCCCCTCTGTCTCAGTCAAAGAGATGACATTTCAGAACACACGTGACCAGCAAGGTGTTATTGCTGTGTATTTTTATTTTCGGCATTGTGCCTGTAGAACAATCAGGACAAAGCAAATCTCGACTGTTGGCATGTTGTGATTTAAGGTGGACACAGAGCAGTAAAAGATGAGAGTGAGCAAAGGGCAAAAACTGGCTTGAGGAGAATGGGGTATAACTGGATTTTTGTTTTGTAAATCTTTTCCTTGGAAGTTATCTTTTTGAGAAATATTTTTTAAATACTTTGTTGTTTAAAATAGAAATGTTGTTGGCTAGTGATTTTTAATTTTTGGTTTCCTACTTTTCTTCTTCTCACCCCTGTCATCTAGGGCAATGTGGAGACTATATTTTTAACCATCATTTGTGAATTTGAGAACTTAGGTGGTTCTTTATGTATATGTCTGGGGGAAAAACATTAATATGGAAGATGTTTTTACAGAACTTTTTCTGTTTACTAAAAAACTTCTAAACATACTTTACATTTTGGGAGCAGCCATAATTGCAAGGTTGCAATATCACCTTAGGTTTATTTCACTTGGGGAGTAGTGTTAAGGATGAATGCTCTGGTAGCAGGGAGCCTCAGAAAGTTAATCCAAAAATTACATTGCAAAAAGGGGGTTGAGGAAATGAAAATGACACTGACATAAGCAGCTGGAATCTCAGAAATGATCCTACAGTTTGATCTGTTGCCATGTTGTCTGCATGTCTAATTAAAGAGCTATAATATATATAAGACAATTTAAAAATAGTGAAAAAAATATTAAAGTTAATGTAGATGTGATTTCACAAGAGATGTGCCATTTGTTTTGTTTGACAGCCAGGGATGGGACTGAGAGCAGCACATTCGTTACCTAAGTAGAATTTTGGCTCTAAAGCAGCTTCCTGCAACTTCTGATCACAGTTCCCCTTCATATTGCTCAACATGCTACATCAATATTTATACATTTTGGACAATTAGCCAATATCCTACAGCTCAATGTGCTTTCTGTGGTGTGTATTCTCTGTCCAGGGAACTATGTTTAGGCTTGTCAGTTCCATGAATACCACTTCAAGCATAAACTCTGGGCTCTCTTATAGCAAGATTCTCATAGCAAGATTTGGCTGCATGGTGAAGACAACAGTTTAATAATATGAGGTGGACAGAGATTAAAAAAAATCTGCAAATGAGACACCTTACACAGAACTGTCTAGAACAGAAGGGCAATTAATAATCACTAAGTGTGAATTTATGAGGTCTCTTCACATTAATAAATTAAAATACTCTCAAAAGAGGATCAACGGATCTTAGCAGACAACAACTGGACAACAACTATGGAGCTAAAACATAAAATCATTAAAAAGTATTTAAAAGTAGAGGGATTTAGGATTGGCTATGCATGATCAAAGTTTTGCTACTCTGCTTGGAATAGAATCCCTGCAAATAGAGCTTAAGGCCATCCCAAGCACAGCAATTTTTTTTAACCCAATCAATCACTGCACGACTGTGCCCTAAATCTGCAGTTCTTAAATATTTGATAGATACTAATTAATATATTAACAAAAAATGCATTTAATCAAGATCAGGCTATCCATAAAAACTATCCCCAACCATCCCTTATGGTTTTTGACTTATTCACATCAGTGTGATGTGAGAATGTGAGAGCCCAAGGCTTATTTTCAGTGGCTTTGCTAATGGATCTTGTCCTGCCTTAGGCCAGACACCGGCAGAGAGTTTGCTATACAGGGGGTGAGCAAAATGTGCTGCTTTGCTTTATGGGCTGTGGGGCACCTCAGTGCTGGGAAAGGAGAAAAGCACAGGTTCCCACTCACTATTTTTCACCTTTTTACATTTTTAGACATAGTTTCTTATGACCTATGTGAAAGATTTCTTGTGTTATTAAGGAGGACTGAATAATCTGTCTTCTTCTACTCTGATTATAATTTTATCAGAAAGCTGAGATGCTGTGCTCCAGATCCTTAGCTGGCAGTAGTCAGAAGCTACCCCAAGCCGGAGTGGATCTAGTTTATCTTAACTTTTGGAAGCTCAACGGCACAATTTTTAGAAGGTATTTAAAGTTCTATTTCTTAATGCACTTTTTCCCCATTACTTAGTTTTTATTTGTTAGATTTTATTTGTCATTTTCAATTGGTTTTTTTCTGTTCTAAAATCCAATCTGCTGTACCAGTAAATGAAAATCCCAATTCTCTCCACAGCACTATTTTAAAATGATGCTTTTCTTTCAGTTAGAAACTATGCTAATGGTTTTGATTTCTTTCCTTTTTCTTATTACTATTGATATCGCAGCTGCTGAAATTTTTAACATAGTCGTATTTTTAAAAATAATTAGAATGAAAAATAGTTAGGAATGTCCCAGACTGCAGTTCAGGAAATCGCACAATTTACAGTTTTCGATTCAATTTCCATTTGAGAGCACTGTGACATCCAGCACAGGCCACTAGGCAATATTCAAGCAGTGTGGAGAATTTCCTAGGGACAGAGCAATAGGGTGGCGGGGGGGCACCCACAGGAGGGTGTTGTGCCACTGGAAGAGGTGAACTTTCAGATGTATACAAAAGCAAAAACAAGCAAACTTTCTGCCCACTGATCTGGATGTTGGAGCAGTGCTAGTCATGGAGCAGCTGGTGAAACAGCAGGAGGTGGGTGTGCAGGTGAAGGCAGCAGTTGAGTTTGAGATGGTTTACAATACAGGGAGATGTCTGAACTGAAATGAACAATGAAAACATAGGTACTGCAGAAAATAAGAGGAAACTGAGGTGAATAAGAGCATTTAAGATATGTTGATTTACTTGGACTGGACTAGAAAGTGTTGTGCTATGGGTGTTACCACTGCTACCAGCACCTAGTACTTCATGCAGTGGTTGCTGACCAAGGGCATTTCCTTACACAAGACAAGGCACTGGGGTAGAGTTGTTCAAAGGCATCTTCCAGGCCAGTGCCAAAACCTGGGGTACATCTCTCTCTCCAAAACTCTCCATTGCTGTAGACACAGAGCCTGAGCCTGAACAGAGGCATCAGCACTGGGACAGAGCACCAAGGAACCATGTGTGGGTTTTTGGAGTTAGCTTGGACTATGATTTTAATCACACTTCTGGAGACCACGATGAAGAGCACTCAGCCCTTTTGGCTAATAATGACCATACATGGTCTGAATAGCATCATGTCCTCACTCACCTGACACTGTCCCAGACAGCTGAATTCAGATATTGCTACATATTTTTAATTTAAGGAACAAAGTGGCAGGAAATGGAGGAACAGAAAGGGAAAGAGCAGTGGCAAAGTTGACAAGGTTTTGTGTGTGGCTGAAGGGCAAAGATGTACAGTAGGGAGAAACCCTGGAAAGGGGAGGGGAAGGGTGATTAGATAGCCTAATACGTTTTCTTCTTCAGCGTTTAATTTCCTTAGGAGTACACGCCGCATTTTGTGTCAGTGACAGATAATGAAGGAGTCAAAAGATAATAAGCTCAGTATTCAGAGAAGATCCCAAGAAGTGGTATGTTACAGGGCTGTTTGGAAAGCTGAAATTCTCTGGTGATAGGAGATGGATGAGTTGGCTGAATGCCCCATGAGATTTTCCTCAGTCAATCTAAAATTAATTCCCCTTCATAATTAAAATACATTTTATATTTTTAGGAACAGCTCTCTAAGTGTTTCTTTTTCCATTTTCCCTACTCCTTTTTACTGTGTATCAGAGTCAGCCACTTTAATTGCTAGTTCGCCTGATTTAGGATGAAAAAAATCCCAGAATGTTCATGGCTGTCTGTCTTAGCTAGTCATTTGATCTTGTAGCCATTGTATAAGCTATCGTGTATTTCTTTCTGCAATAGATCTTTAAGGCAGTGCCCTCCAAGTATTAACTCACAGATAAGGAGCTGTGACACAGTCAGAAAATGCAGGTTTCCCAAGGTCCCGGTGTGGTGGTTGATGGACTAAGATTTTGAACTTCAGCCTCTCATTTTTTGGACTGTTCTTCCTGCCTGGTAGTCTGGGGCTGATATCTGTATCAGGAGTTATGTAGGTAACACATGGATCCATGAAAGTGGCATTCAGTCCAGTGGAGCTTCACACAATGGGCCAAATGGAGTTTTCAAGAAGATCCTGCACTGATTTGTACCTGATTCTCCCACAGCTGTGGATAAAGCTCCCACTGGTTTCAGTTCAGATGGTTCCACCTCTGAAGCCCTCTGGAAAAACCCTAAAGTGAATCAATTTTTCATTCAATTTTATTTTTTTTGATCATGCTTTGGTGGAAAATTCCTCTGGGGTAAACTCAAACCAGCTCGCTCCCACCTCCCTCCCATTTTTCACTGGGGCTGTTTAACCGAGAATATCCCAGTACTGACCCCAGCCCAAAGCCAGCGTCTGTTCCTGCTAAAGGCAGTGCAAGTCTAGCATCAGGAACAACAACTGCAGCAGCATCTGACCCTAATTTAAATTAGTTAAACTGGAAGATGGAAACAGTAGTATATGTTGGCAGATTTCCTGGTGCTCCCAGACGCTGGATCACTGCAATTCATCTGAATTCCAGTTTACCCCATAGGAATACAATGAGTCAATTAACCCTTTAAATAAATCAACTAATTCCAGAGCAATCACACAGTGTCTGTTTCTGCATTTTATCAGTTACATAATAAAAATCTTCCTCTTGTCTTTCTGTTTCCTATTGCATTCTGTGCTTTGGATAAATACCACCAGTGGCTGCCAAGTCACAGTTGCAGAGACCTACTGCAGAAAATGGAACCAGAGACACACACTGGGAGAAATGCTCTTTAATGCAGTGCTTCAAATTGAATGCCTGCAGTGCTACACAGAATCACAGAATGGTTTGGGTTGGAAGCAACCTTAAAAATAATCTGGTTTCATGGCAAATTTAAAACTAAAATCCACACCTCATTAACAATGAATCCTGATGAGTAAGTTAAGTAGAAGGAACATCAGTAATTTATGGTGATGAACTCAGCATTTTCCCTCTCCCTTTTTGTGTTGTGTCTGTCTTTGGAAGGCTGTAGCATGTTACAAATGAAGTGCCACAGATGAGCTAGAAATAAAAAGCTAGAAGGTTTTCCAGGGAGACAGAGAATAAATACAGAACCTCCACAAATGCAAACACACATACTCTGGACTGTTAAGAATTTTGAATTGCACAGTGTTTTATCTTCTCAGAATTTCCCAAGTGGCAAAATATATCCCCAGGAAAAGACATGACAGCAGGCAAAAAGCAAAGACAACCAGAAAATAAAATTCAAATCAGAAAGCTTACCATAATACGGTTCAGAATTACTTGCTCCCTGAATGATAAAGGAAAAGTAGTGGTCATGACAATAATCAATTTTGCTCGAGAAGGCTACCAATTTAACAGTGGGTAGATGTATTTCAGATATCCTGGCTGAAATAGAACAGAGGGAATGAACCAAATTATTAGATTTCAAAGTGTGAATTAGCTTATGTAGTTTTTAACAGAGTGCTTTGTAATAGGGTCCAAAAAGCATTCTTTTATGTTGGTGTTTGTCACTCTGTGTTATTTCTTCTGCTGCCTAACATGGACTAACATTAGAATTTTATCCTACAGTAGTTCCCAGATCAGATATCCTGTGTGTAACACTAGGAAGGACTTTTTCTAGGAAGCCTACTAATGTTGATGAAACCTTTTATCCAGCATTATTACTGTAACCTTCCTTTTTTGCATAAACACTTAGCAATATATTTTCTGCTGGTAAAGGACATTATGGAGTCAGGTGTTCCTTTGGAAAAAACTTCTCTTCAAAGAGTATACTACTTCTGTTACCTTGAATACAGTAAAAATCCCTAGAATATTAATACCATGAAGCTTTGAATGAAGTAATTTCTTTGTTTAAACTTTCAATTTTTTTTTGTTATAAGATACCCATTCTTTTATTCAGAGCCATAGTCCAGGAAGCTTTCCTAATGTGAAAGTCTCCCTTGCCTCCTTTGTTTTAGGCAGTCATGTGCATAAGAGTATGCTGAAATCAAACTTCAGTCCTCTGCTTGTAGTCAGTAATTTCCAGGTGAGGCTGACATCGCCTCAGCAATCACTGAAAAGAAATGTTGAGGGCTGGAATAGTCAGTGTTGTCCATGGTGAAAAGCAATAGCAAGTGTGTGGTAGGGAGTGGGGAAAGTTATAATGTGGTATAAACCTTCTAGCTCTAGTGAATCCATGGTTTTCAAATAGCCAGTAGAACTAGTGATTTTTATTTCTAGGCTCATGTTGAAGGTTGATGTCTCTCTCAAGTAATAGGATTAAGAGACCAATGGTGTAATATTTTGGGGAGTGAAAAGTGCTCTTCTGCTTGTACCTGAATGTTACTGTCCTGTACTGTTTTACTCTTGAGTTTGCTCTGGGATGACTTGGTTTCACAAGGGTGGTTCCAATGAGGAAAGAAGGTTCCATGGTCATACACCCCCTAGGCTGTGTGTTTGTGGCATCCATGCTGCTGATAGTGGAGAGGTGCTGTCAGGTCCTGCATTTATTCCTCAGGCATGGTCAAGCTCCTGGTTTGTAGAGGTTTACATCTGAGATTACTTTAACAAAGTTGGGATGCTGCAAGGAAAGGAAGTTTGAGAAATTTTCATTAGAATAGCATTGTCTTACATCTAGTTATTGGTATAGGTGAGGATGATAAGCTCTTCTGAGTAATGTTTTGGCAAGGTTCAAAGTGGACCTTTGAGATTGAAGAGAATATGGCTGTACACATTTTTTTCTCCTTATGTGTCTGCTAATTTCATTCACATAGGTTTAATGCTCCATTAATATTTTTTTCCTAACAGGAGGTTGGTTGTAGGCTATCAATCATGATTATTATATGAAGATTTAAAGGTTTAGAGACAGGTCTATGAGAATGTTATTTAATTAAAATTTGTTGTGACCTAAATCAGGTGGAAAAGCTGAAATACTGGTTAGCCTCTGAGCATAGTAGGAGAGGTTATGATGCCACCTTGAGAAAGGGTACAGAGGTGCAGACTTGTGGCAAACACAGTGGCAAGGATGACAGTGATGTGAAGGTGAGTTAGCAGAGACATCACATAGTCTTGTCTACACAGTTAGTAGGTGAGGCAAAATGGTACTTTTTAAAACTGGGTAAGTCAATTTGAGTTCGGTAGCAGGGTTTGAAAAACCTCTTTGATCATATTATAAAAAAGAAGCCTCAACCAACTGAAATTGTCTTGGTTAATTTTCTACTGATCAGACTCTACAGTCTGAAGGACACAAATTTTTATGCCTTTATAAGAATTATTTGGACTTTTAAAAAAATCCTGTTCCTTTACAGTGAAATTAAATTAATTTTTTATTTGTTTAGATCTTTGCATAAGAGTAATTGGCACTTACTGATCACAAAAATCTTAGTGAAAACCCTGAGGGTCAAAAGAAGCTGTAATGTAAAGAGAAAAAGAACAGGAAGATAAGAAGTTACTTTAACACTTCAAGTGATATGATATGGAACCATGTAGGCTGACAGGTTCTTAGTAAAGAAATTGAAGTCCTTTTACAGACCAATCCATGATTGCTGTATCATAACTAATACACAGAAAGAATGAAGCTCTTACCAGACACACCAAAACTTTAGGTTTGTATCAGTGCTGGCTGTATTTTCAGTGCCTGGCTAGAATTATAATAACCATTATTTCTCAGGGATTGTTTTACAGAGAATTTAAAGATGTATGGTATGTGTATCATATAACTGGCATCTGTATTGCCTCAGGACTGAATCAATGTAATCCAAGACTGCAGCTACATAAACTTCCCCTCTCCTATAAGGGAAAGTTTTCTTTGGGTGACAGTAGGCTGCAGAGCCACGATGAATTGCATAAATATCTATTTTACTATGTTGAGGCTGAATTGAATAAGAAAGAAGAAATATAAAAATATAAAATATAAAAATATAAGAAATATAAAAATACCCTTAATTAATTTCAAAAGTATCTTTAAATTTTTATTTATTTTGCATTGGAAATAAAGATGAAAAACATTATGAAGAAAAATAGATATTCCACTGATTTCTGTATCACTCTGTTACAGAGAATTGTTTTTATAGCAGTACTTTTGTTATTTATCTCAGATGTAGATTTACCAGATATCAGGACAGAAAAATGGGAAGAAAAATGTCTCTGGCACAGCCTTGTATAACTTGTGTGCCCCATGTCACTTGGGCCAGTAGCTGTCACAGGCCTGCCCCTATTGCTGTCTATTCATTATCAAAATAGCTGGAGAAAGCACAAGGCTTCTGAATACACACCAAAATGTATTTTCAAACTCTTCCTGTCTATTAGGGAAGAAAATGGATTTTAAGAAGGCAATGAGGAAGGAATATTTGAATAGGGTATGGATAGCCATTGCATAGTACAAATTGTTTAAATAACATCCCTGAAAGCTGGTGCCATGAAAGCACTTCTGCCACTGCATTGTGGCTTTCAAAGTTAGGATTTTCCTCCTTTTACATGATGTCCACCAGCCCATTCTTATTTGGTGTAATATTTTGTACTCCATCCTGCTGGTTTTCTTCACCCATGTTGGTGCTCTTCTTCTGGCCCTGTCTGCAGTTCCTTGGCTCCCACAGAGCCCAACATGGTATGCTTTGCTGTCTCTCCAGTTATCCTGACAATGAGCTCCACCAAAGCTGGGTGTGTTTAATACTGAATCCTGCAAATACCTTTTATTGGGAGTTTACAGCACCCCTGGAGCCAGGCTCGCTTATGGTGTCTGTATTTAGGACCTGTGTTTCTCCCAGGCATGAATACCCTGATCTCTTCCTACTTCTCACTGCAGAAATCTTCTCTCCCTCACAGCCCAGCTTCTCACATTTAGGTCTAAAAGAGACCTTGCCTGAGCAGATGGGCCTGGGCAGCTCCACAAAGAGAAAGAGCAAACTTTTCTGCAGTTCTGGCATGATTGCACAAATTCAGCTGGTTTCGATGCTTCAGCTCTCCATTTCCCAGGAATAAGGAAGAAGACTAATCAGATCAATCCAAACAGATAATCACCCCCATGCAAGCAGATACTGCCTTTCAGCCCTTTCCCATCTACTCTATCTAATCCCCACATTCCTACTGACATAAAATAACCACTCTCCTCCCAAGACTGTCAGAATGGGGGAAGCATTCAGTGATGGAGATAAAGGTGGGAGCAGCATTTACAAGGTTTCTCTCCTTCCCTAAGAGGTATTACCCTGTATCGTTAGGTATTGAGAATTGCTACTTCAAGATGAGCTGAAATAAATTCTGTCTTGATTATTGCCTCATTTTGGTTCCAAACTATCAATATCAACATATGGCTTAAACACCAGGAAAGCAGAACACAAATCCATGGATGACTTCATCTGTTGTACAAATGTTAGTGAAATAGAAACAAAAAAAGATTTAGTGATTGACATCTCTGGAGAACATGTGTATTTTAAAGTCACTGTTATTCCAGTAGTATCTAAACGGCAAGAATAACAGTAAATTTGACTTAAAAGGGGAGACAAAAGAGGCAGGTGACTACTCTGAATGTGGATTGCTGTATTTTCTCCCCTCTGGCTGCTGAAGGTTACCATGCTGAATGACAGGAATGTTGAGGTCTTGGTAGTTATTTTGTTCATTTCAGCCCATGACATCCCTGACTTATGTCTCAAACTTTAAGATTTGTAGAAAATCTTCATTAGGCTTAAAGGTGTTTCAGTTCAGTAGAGTCCTTGGCACAAGCAGTGTGTCAGATGTCAAAGAAAAATTAAGAGAATAGTTTTGAATGTTCCATGAAACCTCTGGAAACCCAGAAAAGACAATACTCAAAGATAGGAGGAAAAGGCAAAATGCACAGCCTCTTTATGGTGGTTACATGATAACTCATCAATAACAACCTCCTATGCGTTCTTTGGGTCCTTGACACAGCTTTTGCCCTGTGCTGTAAGATAATCCTGAAACTAACTCATCTGTAATCTTAAATCAAAGAAGAACACTTGGGGGGACTAATTAGGAGGACTAATAGTTCAATGAAAAAGAATTCTACAAAAAAAAAAATCCTGAACTTATGTGAAGAATCAGCATGCACAGATATCTCCTTTGAGTCCAGAAGCACCTTGTTTGGATCTGCAAAACTTTTTTTTTAAACTTTTTTTCTTCCTTTTTCTTTTTTTTTTTTTTTTTTAATGTGAAAAGTACCAGTATTTTTTTAAACATCTTTATGTGGACAATCTTAAAAGAGGGATCTGATCATTTGGACTCAGTAACAATCTTCATAGGTCACAGTGTATTTTTAATTAACCTGATGTTCCAGTTATACTAATTACCCTTGCAGTTCCAGTAAAGGCAATATTCACTGCTTCCCCACCCCAATTTAAAAGCAGTGATGCTTTGCATATTACACCACAGTGCTTCTGTTATTCCCATGGCTCAGGAACATATTGAAAAAAAATTCTGTAAACATATGTTTAAACTGGGAAGTATTTTTGGATGGAAGACAGTATGGAAGGGGAAAGTATGGTATTGATCTTCCTCTCAGAAAAAAGAGAAAAGCCCAAAATTTAAAATGAAGTATTAGTGAGTGTTACTAAAAGTTCAGCTTTACCACTAAATGCAGCCTTTATAATTGCTTGCTGAATGAGAGCAGGGCATCAGCACTCCATCCTATATAAAAGGTGATGTCTGTGCACATCATTTGCCTATTATTTCTAAATGGAGAGTCTGAATGCAATTTGAGACCATCTGAGGCAGAAAGGAGAGTCAGTGGCTCAGATGACAGTCTGGGCTCAGCATAGCTGGCCTGGGTGGGGTTCCAGGCTAGCAGGGAGCTGCCAAGCAAGATCACTGAGAGAGTAAACCACGTTGTGAAGTGAGTCTTACAGGCTTTCATAGGCCATATAGTCTCTTTCATTAAATAACACACTGAATTGTCCCTAAGCCAGGCCTAGAGAGTTAGTGGTTTGGTAGCCAGCCAGCATCTTGTTATAAACTTTCTGGCACAAACTAGTAATATTTGTAACAAATTCTATGGATGTGTTAACTTATGGAATTTGGAAACACTCGCTTAGAGGTCCCCAAAGACGATGAACTTCAGTACTTTCACAACTTATTTTATGAACATCTTTCCCAAGAAAACATCATCAAGACTTGTACTCAAGAAATAAACCAGAAAATTGTATGTTTGATTAATGCTGCATGGTGTCTTTTTTTTCCAGATAGTGGGATATCCATGAGCAGGTCATGAGTGTCTCTTATGTATACTTTTCCTCTGGATTGATTATAAAACATGGCAAAATTCAAAGATTGTTGCTTAATAGCCATTTGTAATGTAAGTCACAGGGTGCTGTTTTTCTACATATTTTCCATAACTGCATGGATAAAGAAGAAATTCTGAAATGGCTGTTTCGAGACAAAAAACAGGCTTCCTGTCAGCAGACAGATGCCTTACTGGACTCTGTGGTGTCCTTAGTGGAGCTCCAAAGGCTCTGTGCAGTGGTAAAATCCATGCTAGGTCATGCAGCTGCATTCTAGTGCCTCTAGCTTGAAAACTTGGTTTGGAAAATTATTGTAGATATGACTGAAATTTGGGGGCTGTGCCCCTAAACCACTTGTGACTGTCTGTTTCTCAAAAGATAAGAGAATTTTCCTGAAATGAAAACATATTATACAGCATTCCCTAAGATTCTTGGTACAGTAATTTCTTGTGAGTAGGTAGGACAATTACTCTCATAGTGTTTGGAGCCCCAGCATGCTGTGAGAGAGTTGGGATTTGAGGTTTTGACTTTGATTTGACTGGAGAACTGGTAGGTGTCTAGCCTAATTGCAGCTTGTAGGAAAAGGCTCTACTGCCCCAAAGCCATGCTTTAGAAATAGTGTAGTAAAGGTATTCAGAGCATCTCATGGTACCTTCTGAGGCAGCTGGAGAGTTTCAGAAGGGCTCTTATGGATTTATACAAATCACTCAAGGCTCAAATGAAACACATGGAAATGTGGTGGCATTTGGTAACATATGTTAAATATGCTGACATCCCACAGCAAAGGCAGGCAGTTCTTTTTGTCATCCTATTAGTCAATTATGGTTAATTATTGATACGATGGAACTTTATATGGCTTTTTATATGGCTTGTGTAGTTGGAGTTTTTTGTTGGTTTTGTTTGTTTGTTTGTTTGTTTGGGGTTTTTTTGTTGGTTTTTTTGTTGTTGTTTGGGTTTTGGGTTTTGGTTTTGGTTTTTTGCTGCTTTTGGTTTGTTTGTTTGTTTGTCTTAAATTTCTGCTTATAGAGGTCAGTAGATGCAATTATTTGTGTGGCTAATTCATGAGTCATTGTTTAAGAGATGAGGATGATGATTCACTTTGACAAAAGCTATTAATAGGTGCCCAACACTATATTTTACGGTCTTGGAAGAATCAGTCCCCTTTCCTTTCACAAGGGAATATAATGTTGTAAATACTTTCCTAGCTTAGCTGTTCTGCCAGAAGCACATCATTCACAGGATTACCCTCTATGAACAAGTTAACATAAGAAGTAAGAGAGAGGTTTAAATAAGAGCTGACTTACACGGCACATGCCGGAGGATACATGACCTAGTGATGGTGTCTGGGAACCATCTCCTCTCTCTTTCATTTTCTTTTCTTGTTTAGCCTTTTTCCTCTCCCCCTGCATTGCACATGGGCTGTTCACAGTCTCAGCCTGTGGTCATGTCTACTCAGAATATGGACAAATATGAGTGCCTCTTCTAGGACCTGAGAGTGAGCAAGGCATCTTTTGGCTGCTTGTGTTAGGAGTTTCATCAGTGCAATGCTACTGCTTAGATGATTCCTTCTTTCTCCTTGTGGGATTTATTCACTTGGGATATGCTGTGAACTATGCTGAGATGAAGAAGAGATCAGTCTGGAATTCTCAGACGTTGGGCAAAGCCTTTGCTGGTCCATGTAGATCTATTTTTTGGGCTCTTGTGTGCAGGGACTGGGTCCTGTGCTGGAGGTGAGTGCCTGTGACTGCAGCCCACTGAGGAGCTGCAAAAACCTGCGTAAAAACTTACACAGGAGGGACATCTGGCATTGACCTACTACACCCCTGCTTTGTGAAGGCTGGGCCAACCTCAGTATTAGCTCAGGTTTCTCAGAACCTGTCCACCAAAGTGCTGCAGCCTCCCAAGCCCAGAGCACCTCTGTGAAGCTGCCTGGGCAGAAGTGCAGTCAGCAGCCAGCAGGACTGATCATTCCCCATGACATGGCACTGGGCAGAGGTCAGTGGGAGCACTGACCCCAGTTCTGTCTTTCTCAGCACAAGAAAGGTATCAACCATGCAGAGTGAGTCCAAGGGAGGGGTCACCAGGGTGGTGGGGGGGCTGCAGTGAGTGATGTAGAAGGAGAAGCTGAGGCAGCTGGTTTATTCTAGCCTGGAGAAAGAACAGCTGAAGGGAGGTCTCCTGACTGCCTGCAGCTACCTATTGGGAAGCTGTAGGGAAGGTGAATCCAGATTCTTATGAGAAATTCACAGTGAAAGGGCAAAAGGCAACAGACACGGTTTGGAAGACAGCAAATTCCAGTTAGCTATTAAGAAATTTTTTTCACTGCAAGAGCAGGAAAATGTAGAGCAGATTGGCTGGAGAAGTGCTGGAGTCTCCATCCTTGGAGATGCTCAGAACTCAAGAGGACAAGTCCAAAATAAGCAGATTTAGTGCAGCAGATATTGCTGATACTGGATTAGATTAACTACCCCAGTTGTTTCTGACATAATTTTTTTTTTTTTGTATTTCTATAATACATAGTGGATCAGCAGTGCATCAAAACCAGCCCTGCACTGCATAGACAAAGGTGTGTGACTACCAGTCCTTTCAAGAGAGCATTGAATGAGTGGGAGAGGCAGAGCATACAGTAGATCTACCCAAAATTTCATAATGGAAAATCATAAACTAGCAGGCAAATGGAACTCTGAAAGAAAAATACCCCAAAAGAAAGATAAAGTATTTTAAATTGATCAATATTTTGTACAATTCTGTATAGAACTTGTTAGTCTCAGCTTATGTATCCTTTTTCTACCCTTTTTAATTACTGAACACAATCTCAAATTCTTGCATAAAACGGACCATGTGATGCGGGTGTAGAAATGTAGAAATGTGAAAATATTAAAATGAATATTCTTCTTTCATTTCTGCTCCTGGTTTAGGATCATTGTGATGTAATCTGATTTAGGACTTTGAGACATTGTCTAAGCCATCCTCTGAGGCTGATTTAGACTTTCTCAGCAAATGTTCTTCTCTCTGGTAAGTTTTTGTCAGAGGTCTGCATGCAGTTCGCTAATTCTCTTCATGCTGCAGTAAACTTCAGTGAAGTCAATAGCTACTCTGGCAGCAAAGTAGAACTGAAAGAGACTGTCTGTTTTCAGAGCTCTAAAATAGCCACTGATCCATCCTTTGGAAAATACTGCTCTCAGGGGGGTCTGGTGAAGCTGTGTTGGGTTTCCAAACAGACAGAGAAACAGACAACTGTATTCTTGAGCATTTCGTGCTGACTTTCTTTGAAGTGTCAAGGATAGGCTTCTGGAGGGCTGGCTAGCTATAGGGGTAAGATTAAATAGATGACTTTACCCCTCCTAAATTACGTGCCAGAGATATTACTGCCTCTCCTGTTTCAGTGCCCACTCACTGGAACCTCTGCTGGCACCGAGGTCTGCTTAACGTGGTAGCAAGCCCTGTCACCAGGGTCCCCTGCCACTCCGAAGTACGTATTTAAAGGCAATCTTGAATCCGGAAAGGAAGAAGGAAGAGAGTGTAATGCTGTGCTGTTTCAGCTGCTAATTGTGCCCAGATTAGTTAATTAGATAATTAACATAAGAATGCTCTCTTTTCATATTAGAGCATCATACATTTACAATAGAGCTGTTCATAAGTAGAGTGCTATGCTGTGGGAAACACTAATTAATTTTGCAAATTTGGACCTTTAATTGCTAAAGTGCTGTGCTTTCTCAATGTTTGTTTTAGAGTAATGTTAACTGATTACTGCCTGTTTGGAGAAGTATTTATTCTCTCTGCCAGTTGGACACATTCCTCTTGCTGTGCGACCAGAATCCCAGTTTATTTGCAATATTAACTGCATTGCACTTCAGAGGAGCCTGCAAGAGATGAGATTGTTTATAAGCCCAGCTGACACTGGACCCAAAAGCTGCAAAAGCAACGCAGCCCATCATTTCCAGTTAGGACACATCCCAGTCATATATCTCTGAAGCCTGCATACTCGATTATTGGAACAACATTCATCCTGGCTTCAAAGCAGAATCTGGAAAAACTGCAGCTGGCAGATGCAACCACCTGCTTCCTTTGCAGCAGTTCTCAGAAAACATCAATCCATGTACCAGGCACTTTGCTGGCTCCCTAATGATCTCTGAGTCAATTTTCAGGGCCTTGTGCTGAGTTCTCAGAAGCACTTATGTGAGCTGGGGAAACGTCAACAATGTCTGCAGGGTCTTGATGGTCTCCTACTCAGACTCTAGCTCCTACCACCCCAAGAAGATTAGATCTAGGAGCAACTTTGCAGCACCAGCATCATCCCCTCAGCTGAAGGAGTAATTCAACAGTTATTGAACCAGAAAGAAAGCAAGCTTCAACAGGATTCCCTTGCCCAATAATACTTGCATTTGCTTGGGTAAAGGGAGACATGGGCTTGCTTCCTTCTCCAAGGCTTCTTTATGTAACACATAAAAAATTTTCAGTTAGGAAATTGGGGCAGAATCCCTTCCCCACCTAGCTAGGATCATCATCTGTGGCCAGTTTTCTTCTGGTGTGTGTGTGGGCACAGTGTTCCCACCCTTGACTATCACAAGGAAACACAAACATCCCTAAGTTAGTAAAAGGTCTGTGTGTTCTCAGAAACACCTTGAGGTGAGATTTAAGATATTTTTTTTTCTCCTGGCTGACATCTGCAGTAGAGCTGTAGACGCTGGTCCAAAATGCTTACTGTATTGCACAGGGGGCTTAGCTGCCTAGCTCAGGGATATTGAGACTAATCTGAACAGAAGATGTCAATGTTCAGAACTTTCTGAATCTTTTGGTGAGTGAGAGCTGACTCAACTGTATAAAAGTCTTACCTGTGACTAATCACTGGCTGAAAAGTTAGCACTCATTCAGCAAAACTGAGTCAGCAAAACTGAGATACCAAAGCTGAATACGGGGATGAGCTCGAAAGAGATGCTTTCAACCTTTTCCACTTGTTCAACTAATTTTTCCAGTAGCTTAACCAGCCTCAACAGGGGAAATAGAACAGAAAACAGTAGAAACATACACTGAATAGATGCATGTGAAGATATTTTTAATATGAGCTTGATCATTTTGAGAAATGAGCGCAAATATTTCCACTGTGATATTGTTGCACCTTGAACCTTAGCGGCACTCCTGGAAGAAGGGGGAACAAGAAGAAAATACGTCATTAATTGTGGGACAAAGGGTGTGGAAAAGGACCTTTAGTAGGGGAGGGGCTGTATGACAGTGGAAATTGCATGATACATTTACTTGTTACTTGTATTTTGCTTTGCGCCTAAACTGCTGCTGTTTTCATTGCAGGCTTCAAGTAGCTGCAATCATTCATTGAAGCAACAGTACAAAGCTGCCAATTTGAAAACAAGACTTTGCTCAGTAGCAGAAGAAAATGAAAAATTCAAGGGTAAGTCTGAAGATTACAAGGACGTTGAAAATCTTACAAAAAATGAGCCTTTTAATTTAAGTAAGAAAAGAAATTAAGGTACAGATTTTGCAGTCTGCCTGCTGAGTTAGTCCTATTGATTCCAGGTAGGCCACACATTATTAAGTACCATAACAGGGTTTAGATAATTACAGTATTCATCCCTTGGGTAGCATACTTTTTAGGGTTTACATCTTGAGTTTTATCCCCTAGATTATTTCTAGTGCTAGGAATTTTTGCAAGCATCAAAAGACTGGATGAAATGTTTCAAAGAAGCATCTTCAATGCTTTTTTGAGTGCAATTATTTGGTCATATATACCTTGTTCATCCAGTGAGCTCTAATTTTTTTCTAAGCCTTTATAATTCTGAATCAACAAGGTTCACATTTGCTCTACTGAGGGGCAGGATATGGAACCCATGTACTCATTTCATTATATTCTGATAATTATATTCTAATAATACAGTTTCCGAATGGCTGCTTTCTTCTGACTTTTCTTTTACTCACAGTATTTTTCCTGAAGCAAAGCCCTTCACTTATTCCAGCTCAGTGTTTACTGTGCTGCCCAGTGATGTTTTCCAGTGTTTGTTAGGGTTTTGGTTTTTTGAAAACACCCTCCATTATCTTTGGAAGCTTGTGCTGGTTGTGGTAAAGTCGTCTTTACCCACGGAGGCAGGAAGCAGCGATGTGCAGAAGACAACCCTTCTGTTTGTATAGCAGTTCCACCAGGCAGCAGATGGGGGAGGCTTCTGCAGCTGGGGGAAGTTTAGCTGGATTCCAGTGCTCCAACATCTGCTGTATTCACTGCCTGACTGCAGTAAGGCTTGAGGAGATGATATCTTCTCCCCCTGCTTTCTGCCCCTGGTTCTTGCATGTACACAGGTATGTGCACTTCCTGTTGAGACACATACTTCAGCTGCTGTATGTGCAAAAGCACCAATCTTATCTCTCCTGAGATTGTTCATTTCCTCATGTGCATGGGCTGTTTCAAGTAGCAAATGATGCTACAAGGTGCCCTATTTGTAGTAATGCTCACAGGAGACACTTTTTGTGTTTCTCATCGAGGGTGCCTGTGCAAGAGAAGCAGAGTCAAAGCTGCTGCCTAACCAAGGCCATGTGTCACAGAGGAAACCTCTGTTCCCATTGAACTTACTGGGTTTGGATGTAAATTGTTTCCCCTCCACCGTTTTAATACTGTCAATAGCACTAGTGTGGGCTCATTTTAAACTAACACTAAAAAAAAAAAAAAGGCTTTGCTGGTGTAGCTTGACTATTGGGGAGGAATAGGCAGAAGCACAGCTCTATCAACAGGAGCTACATCATTACAAAGAGAGTTTCCCATCTGGGAAGAATGTTTTCCACTTCTTGGTGTCAGTGAAGCTTGAGTGGGAGTCCTGCAATTACTGTGGGAGTATGGGGAAAGATGTAGCCGTGGAATTAATAAGGTGTTGAGATGGAAAGCATGTTCTAGCAAAGGATTGTCAAAAGTATTGATGACTGAAGGTGAAAATACAAGGCAACTCTGAGTTAATATTTTGGCAGAACATTTCTGTATAAAATGCAGGCTATTTATGGCAGCTTCTCAAGGAATTAGTGACCTTTGAAGTGGTGCTGAAGTGGCAGAAGCAGCAGAGTGACATTTGGGGGTTTTTTGTACTTCTGATTCAGACACGCAATGTTGACTTTATGAAGACATTCTCTTTCAATATAGTTTACTCAATCACAAGAGTGCCTGGGCAACTATATATGTATGTGTATATATATACATGTAAATATATATATATATGTGTGTGTGTGTGTGTGTGTGTGTGTATATAAAAACATGACAAAGCAACGCTTTGAGAAGTATAGTTTCCTAGCCAAATATTGAATATGTGTTAATTGTTAATTCTAATTTTTTAATTCCAGAAAGTTTGTTAACTTGAGAGGGCTTTGGCTCAGATGTTGAACCAATGGAGAGATGCCCACTTTGGTACAAATATGTTGATGGAAGAAGTTGCCATTCTCATGTACTCATCACTGTCTGCAGTGGTGATTACTGTCACCAGCAATTTCCCCTTTAAAGTCACTTAAGCTATCTTAATTGATTTTTCCTGAAGTAAATTAGAGTGCTCTGACAGCCTGCTCTGCCAGCCCTCTGATGAAGGCTGCAGCCTCCAGAAGGGAGGTGATTGAACTGGCACTTATCTATAAGAGGAAAGAAGTATGTTTTTTGTCTAGGCCGTATCAGATAACAATTCCCGAGAACTTTTCTTGGACTTTTAGATTTTTTAAAAATTTTGTTGTTATCTCTAGATTATAAACAACATAATGCACTATGCTCATTGTGGTGGTTTTTTAATGCTATGTCCACTTTTAGCTATGGCAAATTTTTTTTTAATATTTGTCCTTTAGAAAATGCTGTGATGTTAAAATCAAAATGTCCTTCAAAACAGTATTGATTTGAATGAGATCTGGCTGTGAAAAATGGCTTAAATAGAGTTGCTATAATATGCTATGAATTTTCTGGAATAGAATAATGTAATTTATCATTTTAATGTTACTTTTTGAAGTTTGCTTTCATATTTGTGCTGAAAGAAAACATTTTGATTAAGCAGAGAAGGGTTGACCCAAAATGCCTTCTTTTGATTAAGAAGCTTTAAGTAACAAAATGCCTTTGTGTGATTTGTTGTTGGACCAACATTACAAATTGCAGAATTGCTATGAATCTGTAAAAATGTATCAGAGTAGGCACATGGTGTAGGTGACCTCTCTAGGGAACCCTGGGTTTCAAACTTTAAGTCCCCAAAATGAGTGCATTAAATTATCAGGATGGCTAGATTGATAAAAATTCTTGTGTGGATACTACTGTTGTGCAAGCAGTTTTATACTCTGATGTCACTGAAAGGGTTTATTTCTGTCCTAGCTTTATTGGCTCCATCAGTAACTTGAATAAGGGGAATAAGTGGGGTGGGAATAAGGGGGTCTAAAAAATAAATGTCAGAGAGGGACTTTTTACAAGGGCATGCAGTGATAGGATAAGGAGTGGCGGCTTTAAATTAGCAGAGATCAGATTTAGATTAGATAGAAGGAAGACATTTTAAACAATGAGGGTGATGAGGCACTGGAACAGGTTCCCCAGAGAGGGGGTACATGCCTCATCCCTGGAAGTGTTCAAGGCCAGGGTGGATAGGGCTTAGAGCAATCTGGTCTAGTGGAAGGTGTCCATGCCCATAGTGAGGTGTGGGAACTAGGGCTAGCTAGATCTTTAAAGTCCCTTCCAGCCCAAACCATTCTATGAATTAGGTCCATCAGTAAAATCCACTGATAAACCTCCCTATTGTGTGTAAAGCCTGTGCCTGAAGAAGAATGGAAAGTTTGATTCTGGTTCCATTTATTTGGGTGAAAACATAAATTAATGCAGTTTTGCTCACCTTTTAGCTGCATTCCCTTGTAACATATAAAGTGGAAGACAATAAAGCTCAGATGCAGTAAAGTTTCTTTACAAAGAGACTGAAAGTAAATCCCATATTATTCCAAGTGCTCCAAAGGCACAAAATGCTGCTCTGAGCATGTTGAACCCTTGTTTATTGTGAACTTCTCATAAAGGAGAAAGGAGTGTGGCACTGGGCATCCTGCTGTGCAGAAGGACAACACAAATGACTACAACACCGAGAAGACAAATGAGCATACAGAAGGGCGCATTAGTAATTGTGACCTCTCATTATTAGGCACTGTCCTATTCAGTACCATAATTTTGGTGGTAATTACTACTAATTGTTTTAATTTCTCCCTCCTGAGCTTTCTTAGGGTTCATACCATGAGGTCAGTTTTCCTTGGCTGCCTTCAAATATGATAAATGTAAATTTTATTTTTATACTTTGAGTATAAAAAGAGTGAGGACTTTGCCTTCTTCCTCTTTGTGCTAGTACAGAAAAGAGGCAGGAGAAAGTGCTAGAAGCTCCACTGCTTTGCTTTGCTTTGATCCTTCTCTCAGAATTATTAAAAGTGAAGCCTCTAAGTAAACAACTGTAAAAATTAAATCATTACTTGGAGCTTATAGGAACTGCAAGTTCTGCTGTAGCAGCTGTCTGACATTGTGGTGTTACCTTCACCCCAGATTAAGGCAGGAGTGGCAATTTCATCTGCACAGTGCTGTGCCAGGCCAAATGATTTCCATGCTGTGCCTGAGCAATGCAGAGCAGTGCATCCTATTCCCACAGTGCTCCTATTCTCATATCATTTCTTGAGTCCTGACTGGCATGCTGCTCCTGCTCTGCCCACCTGGGTGAGGGAGCTGGGAGAAGGACATACACCTCTACCAGGGCATGATCAGCAGCGACCTGCTGGGAATGAAGATGGACCCTTCATTTCTAGGTGTCCTTCTGTCAAGGTGGAAGGCTTTCTGAAATACATTTCCATCCAGGGGAAAAAAAAAAAAACAAAACAAAGCAACAAACCAAAACAAAAGCAAACAAAGGAAAAAACCCCAGATCGCAACTACATAAATCAACTAAGATGAGCAAAGCTGGCAAAGAGAGGCTTTCTGGCCTTTAATTTAATAATTCAGGGGCAGGGGGTGGGGGTCAAAAGGAAACTAGATAAAACTGCAGAAAACTTCTGAATCCTATTGGTAAGTTTCTCTTTAAAGGAAGTTTAAAAAAAGAGTTTGGCTTTGTCTTTGTGTTTCTCTATCTTCTCAGTTAAATTGGATGTTTCTATGACATTCTTTTTCACTACAAAGTAACTTTAATTAGCTCTCCTATGGTGTAAGCCTTTCCAGTTAAAAAAATACAATTACATTAAATGTCCATGTTCTCAGGCTTGCAGCTGCCTGCACTTTTGAGGCAGTCATGGAAAAGGAAAAACACAAAATTGAGGTGGGAGGAAGATTTTGATTTGGACTCTTCCTGGTGGGAACAAGTCATTAAACAAATGTTCAGTTTCCAGATTTGGAAAAATTACTGAGTATATTTTGCAGAGCTGCTTTAGACTGTGGTATCGCACCAATAGGTATTGCCTTTGAATTTTAGGAAAGGAAACAGTAGACTATGACTTTCAAAAAGCCAAATAAAGACCAAAGGCAGGTTTCGGCTTGCCAAATACAAATAACTTCAATCTAAATGGAATGGAGTCCTTTGAGTTTTTGTTTTATGTTCTCTTTTAATTTTCACTCTTTGAAAGAGAAATAAAATCCCTAAATATGCGGACTGGCAGAAAAATAGCTTTTGCAGGCAAAGGACTGATATTAGCACATGTGGGTACTGCTGATTTCAGTAGGAGTGCTTGGTTCAAACAAGGACAAATTAATAACATCAGTTTTTATCTTTGGTGCAACTGGGAATTCCTGGCCATCTGATTATGGGCTGGCAACACTTTTATGGAAATTTATCAACTTGCTTTGAAGTTTTCTAAGCTTCCACTTGCATAGTGAACATATTGATAAGAGGTCTCATGGTACTGTGTTCACACATTAAAATTATATGCATTGCCAGAGCAGCGAGACTGTGGTTTAAAAATTGTGATAATGTGGCTTCAACCTGAGCTCCTTCCCCTCACTGCATTAGGCCTTCCAGGAGACACTTTGCATTTCCCAGGTATTTGACAGTCGCTATCAAGGTCAGAGCTCTACTGAACACTTTTTCATGGAAAGTCTCCACAGTCAAGCCCAGTTCAAAAATACAGTTAAAGGGTAGACTTTGCCATTTATACATTTATATATAATTTTCAAAAATCCTGTGTTCCACAAGAGGTTTCTCTTGCCTCAGAGACAATATGATTCCAAATTTCCTGAAAGCTTACTTTTATAACCATGTAGTCAAAACAGAAATTTCCCACAGCAGAGAGTTTACTTCTTCATTTAATGGGCACTGCCTCCCAAATAAACATTTTTTTTTTTTTAATAGAGGAGAACACACAAATGCCTGGAATATGGAAGGATTCACAGCTGTTTAATAGGATGGGGACATTAGTAGTAACACATATATATAGGAAATAGATGCTATCTGCTATTGGCAGAGGATCTTTTTGGAGGCAAAACATAGAGCCTTCCTAAACCAACACAGATATTGGCATCTGATTCCATTAATGTCCCAGAAGTATCCCACTAATTTACTGTGATATAGCTATTCCTATTATCCTGATTCTAAACTACATCTTTCATTGCCTAATTAACCAAAACTCTGTGAGAATGAACAAACAGATCATTTTGCTGAAGTATGCCCAGCTGTCATCTGTAACTTCTAACCCAAGTAAACCTGAGTTAGGGCAAATTCAGAGTTGTTTTTTAGGATAAAGCTCACCAGAATAGAAATAAACATCTCACTCAAAGTTAAGGTCACTCTGGTGTGTTCTATAGTGGGTTTAAAAATGGTTGGGCAGAAGGATTTCTTTTCAGGGATCACCTGGGGCTGAAGAAAGCCCCTGCAGAGGCAGGCACAGGCTGCTGGCAGCACCAGCTTGCACTGGCCCTTGGGACCACAGCAGGGAGTGCTGACCATGGGGATGGGCACTGAATCTGTACTGAATACTGATGGGGTCATAAACACAAAACAACGCTCAACACACAGCTGGGAGGAGAAGAAAATGGTATTGTTGTTACTGCCCTAGTCAAACATACTGGCTTGGATTTTGGGTTATGCCTTGGCTGAAATGCTTTGTAGCAGAGGAGGACTCTAGGCAAGAGCTGATGTTAAGCTATCTTTAGGCCCCATCAGTTCTGCCTGGCTGGTCTCTCTTCCAGCATTAGACCAGTGTCAAGAAATCCTGATTTCCTGCTCATCCGGGCCCTGGAGAGCAGTTCTGGGAACTGTAATCTGCTATACTGTGGGCAGAGGGCCAGCCCAGGCATTGGTGGGGTGTGCACAGCTGTGCCTCCACCAGCAAGTAATCCGTCAGGACTGGAGCAGGAAAAAGCGGTGCTGAGGGCACAGGGGCCACACTGGGAACTGGTGGGGGTCTTTGGGCTGTCCCCCTCAGGGGACAACATGCTGGTTGGTGGGGGAGCCTGTCATTCCACTTCACTGCACAGGGCACCCCCATGGCCAGCCTCCCTCATGGCCAAGCCTCCCATTGCTGGGTGCTGCCAAGAGACCTTTCCTGCCAAATGTTGTCCCCAGTCTCAGCTGCAGAATAGGTGCAGGCTCTCTGCAGTCTTCCCAGGATGTGCTGGGACCAGGCCTGCCATGGTTCAGGGCTTGATTTCAAAGTTTGGTTTCTGTTCTGCTGTCGGAGTCATGGAAAGCTGCTGGGGAGGGGAACAAGAGGTTGCTTATCATTTTTCAGTTGACATTCCTCAGATTTCTCTCCATACTTTTAGAGAGTAAACCCACTGTGATATAGACTATTGCTATTCATCCAAAAATGTGGAAATGGTGTGTCCTTGTTTAATTGGAGAACACCAACATTTATATCTTGAAACATTCATCAGCTGCTCAATGAGACAGCTATCTGCATGGCTTTACTTCCACGAAGAAATTAAATACTTCATCTTAGAAAAATCCTGTAAGCCTGTTTGCTGCTATTTTATACCTAGATAAAGACAATAACTTCTGATTGTCTTTAGATTATCCCAGTTGACAGTATATCAATGAACGTGTTGTTATCAGATTATAAATGTTGCTATTTTTATGACTCTTGCAGTCCTGTTTTTGCCAACCAGCACTGTCTGTATCTCGGCTGACATCTCTGCATTTGCTCTGCACCTTCTTTACCAGCACATCATGCAAAGTTTTGTAAGTGCCTTTGCTACAGCAGCCATTAGCAGCTCTATTGCCTATATGAAATGATACATTGGGACATATTTCTTTACTCTGCTGCAGTGATATCTGCACATGATGACTACTTGGAGACAAAGAACCATGTCAAAAAGAAAAAAAGCTTCAGAAAGTTGTGGGAAAGTGCTACTTTGCTCTCAGCAAAGAGTGAGTTTGAAATATCTAACTGCTCCATGCTGAATACATGATAGGACTGCTTCCGGAGAGGAAAAACAATTTAGTCCTTGCAGTGGATATACAACCCTTAAGGCAAGCAGACAGCTTATGGATCTGATTCTAAGGAACCAAAAACATCCTAGCAATCCCATAGAAGATTTCTATAAGGTTTTCCATCTTTTTGGAATACACAATCTTTACTATCCATCTGGTATGCAGAGAGATTGAACCCACAATTCAGAATACAACTGAAACACCAAAGTTTTGCAAATATAAAAAAAAAAAAAAACATAGAAGCAGATAGACAGCTATATATGTATATAAATCAAATTTATAAATATAGGTTAAAAAAATCCTTGTAACCCCAGCCAGCATTTCAAGTAGGTTGTCCATCTTGACATTTGAATGCCTGTGATTTACAGAACACCAGACCCCCATTTCCCTACATCAACCTCTGCTTTGGTCTTTTGCCAGGATGGCAACCTTTAGAAATTTCACAGCTGTTTTTCCCCATGTTATGTGAAACATTTTGCACTCGAAGAAAGAAATTATCTTGACATCACTGGGATATAAAGCAAATGTTGCATCCATGTTGCTGGTATAGGTGGAAGGGAAATATTATTTGGAGTCCAGAAGTGAGGGAAAGGAGAGCAAGGAGCTTGTATGAGGCACCAACTGCATTACAAAGGCATTAGTGACAGGTGGGGACAGCATGCACAGCAAAGAGAAAGAATATAAAATAGCTAGTCACTGGTTTTACCACAAAGGCCAGGCCTTGGCAGTTTCTGCTACTGAAGAGAATTAGACAGAAACAGTCTCCCCAAGCATCCTATGATGCCATCTGGCTTATTACAGAGGAAATCCCCATTGGCAGTCTGGGTTTTTTTCCCTTCTTTTTCTTCACAACAACCTGAATGAGTGCCAAGATTATTTCTCTCTCTCATGCTCCTTCTCTTTGGCATCAAAACATCATTCTGTAGAAAAGGGAAATATGCACTGCACTGGCTCAGATGAAGGCAGCAATTTAAGGAGCAGGAGCCTTTGCAAGCTTTGAGATGGAAGCAGGGCTGATAAAGGAGATTAAACAAGCTGAGACCCTTTTGATGAACAATCTGAACCATCTTGGTGCTGAAAAGGTAGAGATATAGTCAATAGCTCTGATATACTGTCTGTGCTTGCCAGGAGAGCTATCTATTTCCATTATTAGCCTAAAGGATGATGTAGGCAATGAAAGTGAGTCACCAAATAGAAGTTCAGGTGAGATGAAGGTAGCGTGAGCAGGGAGCGCCTCTTTATTACAACTCTTCAAATCACCCACTGCAGGTAATTACTTTGTCACCTCCTTGTCCTTTCTGCAAGGTTTCCTTTCCTGAGATTAGCAATGTGCATGCACAACAGTGGTCTGTATCTGACAGACAAAGAGACACAAGTAGTGTGGTTAGTTTTAATTATTTTTCAGTGAAACATCCACATTAGATGCAGAATGGAGCTGATTTAAATTACAGCTTGCCTGAAAACTGTGATTGACCTGCAAAAAGGTCCTACCATGTTTAAAAAGATGATTATACTGGAGGAAAATATTGAATATTTCACCAGACACTGAATATTAATTCGTACCCTAAATACCTAGTTTTGTGTGTGTGTGTAGTAACACATGCATATACATGGAGCTAGATTTTGTATATATTTTTATATTTTTAAAATATCCTTTTTTATAGGTAAATAACCGTTTTGTGAGCTCCCCATAATCTCAGTAGTCTTTTCATTGCAGAAATCTTTGCAATGTAGAGCAGCTAACCAATAGTTTTTGCAACCTAGTAATTTTCATGTCAGCTTGAAATGTTAGTGAATATTTTGTAAATAATGTAGTGTACATATGGGATGTGTACATGTCCTGTATGGAAGTCTGTCCCTTATTTTCACACTGTGATGAGGTAGGACACTTGCTCAGTTCTGGCCCTGATATGATACATCTTCCTTCAATCTTTTTTATTGCCACATCATATTTAATCTGTGGATAGAAATGGAACAGCCACATCTCCCCCTCTCCTTCTGGTTTTTGTCCAGTCATAAAACTAGAGATCTGTCTCTCAGCCATGCTGCTTTTTAAGACTGTAGTTCAGTTGCATTATTGTTGTGTTTTCTTCCCTCTTTCCTGCAGTATAAAAGCCACCAAAGTATTTGCTTTAAAAATATAGAACTTGTTTAAAGTGGTTATGTTGTGGGTAAAATGACCTATTGATACCAAGCCATCTGGGGAAAGGGGTGTTTAACAAACATAGGAAAAAAAAGCAGTGCACTCAGCAGGTTTGGGAGAACGATATCAGATGTCTGCAAAGCAACTGCTCTTATGTTAACACTAGTGCTTCCTGGCTTTGAAGTGTACTGTAAGTGCATGAAGTGTATTGCCTAAAGTCCACGGTTTTTTTGCACTTTCTATTTCACAGTGAAAGGTTCTATTATTTCTTTTATCATGTAACAGCCATATCTAAATTCAGAAAATATTATCAACAGTTCCAGGAAGAAAAATCTTAATTCTGTCACAGAAAAGGAAATAAAGGTTAAAATAGGGGCTTTCAGGTATTACCAGAAGCATCCTACTGCTACATGAAAAAAAAACATACTAGAAAAGGGGAAGAAATTAAAAAGGGAATTCAGTATTGGGTGTGAATAAGGAAAGTTGAGTTATGTTGTTTCCTGACAGATTTTGGTTTTGACATAAGTTCCATGTATTTCATTTATTAAGAGTGTTTTCTACTGTTATAAAAGTTTCTGGCAGTGGATCTTAGCTCTTCCCTGAGATACTTCACCTGCCTGCGAGAGGAGCTGGCTGTATGCACACAGCAAACACCTGGGGCAGCTCCACTGAAGTCGCTGAGTGGTACCACTGTACAAGCCATTCCCCACTCCCTGCAGAACTGAAACCTAAAACTATTCACAGCCAGAGAGACTGAGGTCAGGATCCAGGGGTGTCTTTGAGGATGTGCCCTTTTTGGCCTCTATGCAGGATAACCTCGCAGTGAAGGGACTGACATCTCCTCACAGAAAACTGTACTTTGCAAATCTCAGCAAAATGTGATTTGATGATCTCAGCAAATAATGGCTTTGTCTGCAGTGCTTGGCTCTCGCCCTCCATGGGGTGGATCCTGCTGCCAGGTGAAGTGGTATTGACTGCCCTGGGTTTGTGCAGCTCAGGGCCAGACACTCCAATCTGCATGTCCAGGGTGCAGCTGGAAGGCACGGAAAGGAAGAAGTGTGGGCAGAGAGCACTGAGGAAAGACCAGAAAATTGGAAATAAAACTTTCTGCAGCCTGGCCATCCATTTTTATGTGGGTGGCTTCTGGAGGGGACTGTTTCCTTAGACCTCATCCTGTTTTTTTCCAAAGGAAAATTTCCCCAGCAGAGCTTCTGAGCAACCCCCCACTGATGAAACAGGGGGGATCAGTCACCAAGAAGTCACTGGGGGCCAATGGGGATCTGGACTAGTAGATGGTAGAACTGTACCTAGGAGTAATAAAGACTCAAGATCTTTAATAAAGGTTTGCTACAGTTTGATCGCCGCTAGTCAATGTACCAGTCTTTATCTGAGTAACCCTTTCCATGAAGTTTTAAAAATGAAAAAATAAAATAGCCAGAACCTAACCCGACAAACTGTAGGTCCAAAGCTAACTCAGGACTTAGCTTATTCAAATCTAATGAACTGCCTTGTTGTTTGAACAGTGCTGATAAGTTTTTGATAAAAGGCCTTGTATTATTGCTTTTACAGTTTTATCGTCCTTGCAAAAGACAAATTGCTCAAAACAGAGGACAAATGTACTTCCTTAGAAGTCTTTTCACAGAAAATATATACAAAATTAATGAAATAAATGAAAAAGAAACACATCATAAACAAAAGAGTGACATTTATGTGCAGGAGACATACAAAAATTGCCTTTGCAATAGAAAAGACATCTTGATTGTGAAATTGGCTACTGTCGGAATAGCACAATTTTAGTAATCTCTCTATCCCAAGCACAATATTTTATTCTTATATTCCTTCAAATCCATCACTCACTTTACTCAACTATAAGAGTTTTCACCAACAAACATTGTACTGACTGTATCAGTAATTTATATCTGATAAGAAATGAAAATATTCATGGATTTTTGCAAGCTATGTGCTGGAAGTGTGGCACAGAATGATGAATAGCCCTGACTATCTGAAGGTATTTGTGTCTTCTGTTATCTTTAAAAAGACAGATTTTGAAAACACGTGACATCTAAATTTTTTACTTTGTTATGGTAGTCTTAAGTAGTGCAGTTCATCTCCAGGAAATGAGAAAATATTCAGATACCAGCAGCATCACAAACTCATGTTCCCCCATTCTCCTCTCCTGTGGACTTGGAGGTCTTCTGGATAGTGTGTATAGCCCTTGCTGGAATTAGTGAGTCTGAGATGTATTTTTGCCTTTTCATTCAAATACTGGGTCTGGAAAACAGGCATTTGGAGAAATTAGGGACTGCCTGGTCACTAGAGTTCTCCTTTCCCCAGAACAGACACTTATACCTTGATCACATGTGTCAGTCTGGCCCACACCATGGGCAAATCCCCTTGGAAGCTGTGCAAACTGCATCATTGTCTCTGCCCACCTACAAATGCTGAATGCCATGGTTTTGCCTGCTGTATTGCAGAATTTGCACTGGAATAGGTCAGGGCAGAATGCATTTGGTCACTTTGCAATCGTGGACAGTTTCTTTTTTCTGTCTCAGGTAAAATTAAAAGGACGTGCATTGTGTAGCCTAAAGGGTGGATGTTGGCAGAGGATGGATGATACCAAGATAGGAGCTGTCGCTGGGTCCTTACCTGCACTGCTGATCCAGAAGCGCAGGAAGCACTAGAGGTAGACCAGCTCTTGCTGCCTCCTGCAAATTCATCTGTCTGTAGAAAACCCACCCTTGGTGCTTTGTTGTAACTGCTGCTGAATGGGGAGTTCCAGGACAGTTCTTATCTTTCTGAGTGCAATCACGTTAAGAATAGTTCAGATGTTTCTCTCTGCACTCTGTGTCCAAACATTTTTTATGTACTGTAGCTTAGCAATGCCTCCCAGGAAATATTACTCTGTCAGTAGGCAAACAATTGCTTAGCTTGAAAGAAGTGTAATTATTTAAGGCATGCACAAATGTTTTTGGCTGCATGGTGCCATAACATTATTAACTGTGGAGGAAAAGCTAGCTAGCTCTTTTTTAGAAACTCTATTACCATTGTCCTAAAATGCAAAATTGCTGTAAGTCCTATTCTGACCAGAATTCCACATTTGCTCTTGATAGTAGATTGGATTTCAGAGCAGGATTAAGTAAATAAGTCATATTAAAATGACAAAATGGGTAAATAGAATATAATGTGAAATGAAATGTAAATTGGATTTAGGCAAACACTTTTATACAGACCTCCCGTCAAACCCTATCAGACTGCTTCAAATTCCTACTGTGATTTCTGCTCGCAGTTCTATTACATGTTGCCACTCAAGGGCATTTGATGTTTTCTCTCTCTGGAAATTCATTTGCATTTAAATGATTTGAAATAATCATAAAAGCCAAGTGCTATGAAGTTTGAAATTAGTTACTGTCTATAAATTGCGATGCCATTAAAAGATGATTTTGAAGAGCTTTGCTGTCTCAAATGTATGCAGATTAAAATCTAACAAAGTACACCTTGTTACAAAACTGTAAAGAATGGTGTGACATGGACTTAAATTGATTTATTCTCCTACTAGTGCCTATAAACTTTACATACTTGGGTTTCTTCTGAAAGTAGAAAAAAACCTTTAATTTGCCTGCTGAATCTGAGCCAAATTCTGTTCTCAGATGGGGTTTCATTGGGTGTATCTGACACCAGTGCTTGGTCCTCAGAGTTTAATCTATACAGTCTATTAAATTTCTGGAAATGCTGTATGAATAGTTGGGTCTCATAATTTTTTTATGGAGGGAATAAAGGATTGGGATCAGGAACAATGGAGGCCATTTACAGTTGGCAGTGTGCGTATGCGCATTTGTACCTGCATCCGTTCAGTTTTCCCCCTCTCCCTTGAATTTCAGTGCTCTCCTGCTAGGTGTTTCTACAGGATCTTCTCTCTGAGGCAGCTGGTGCTCCTGGTATGTCACCCTGGAGCCAGCCTGGCCTTCTTGCCTATGGAAAGGTAAAACCTGTTCAGGAGCACAAATACATTTTGAAATACTGAAGCCCCTTTTGAAAGAGAGCTCTTCTCTCCATTCACCTCCAGGTGAGCTTAGGCAAAAGAGAGCTGTCACCTCATAAACTCGTCTTCTACCTCGCCTCCCCTAACACTATTCCACTTTTAACCTATTCCTGCTCTCTGCCTGTGAGACCTTGTTGCAGTATACTGCCTAATATAAATTCCTACTCTCTCTTTGTTTATACCATTGGGATATTATAACTTTACATTTTTGGATACCAACAATACATTCCATATATATTTTCCTATCCCCAAATAATTTTAAATGGACTTAACCACAAATATATGTTTAACTATGTCTAGTTGTATAACTTGATCTTAAGATGTTTGTAACAAGGAAAGTGAAGTTGCCTTGGTTTATAGGTCTCAGAACCCAGGGATGGAATTACCTCTTTATAAACATATTTATGTGTGGACTTTTATTATTCAAAAGAAAGAAAGAAGTGTATAGAACATATCTTAAAGGGCAAGAAAAGGTTTTGGTTTTGTATTTCCAGTCTAGTGGTTCAAAAATTCCTGATGTAATTTCCTTGAAGATAACATTAGCTGTACAATTCTTACAGTTTCTAGTACAATAAGAAGTCCTATACTTGTTTGTGTATGAGTCATAAAAAAAAGCAGCTGTCTTAAACACCTCTTAAACAAGCAACTTTTTTCTCTGAAATTGTCTCAGTGGTTTGTGCAAACTACCAGATAATCCTTTCTGATCAATCCTTAATGCAAATTCAGTCTATGAATTTTGTGTTCCCACTAGTGTGGGGACAATACCTGGTCTCTCAAGTAGGGTTTATGGTTGCTGCAGGGTCAGATTAGTGATGGGGAGTGGGGAAAGTGGGACAGGAGTGAACTGGATAAGTTTAATACATTATTGTTACACTAGCATGCACAGGCCTCTTACATCAGTGTTCTGGTAGAGTCCTGACTGCCTTATTGGAAGGAAAATCCTTATAGAGTCACTGTGGAGCTCAGGCTAAATAGCCCCAAATAAAGGATGAGTCTGTTCATTTCTGATCATTCTCTGGAAAATCAGTTGGAGGACAATGGATTTTGCGTAGGAATGATAGGTGGGCTATTTGCCCTGGGCAAGTTTTCATTGCAAAAATAATTTTGTCTTCTACACAGGTTTTGTTGAAAACCCCCTTGCCTGAATTATTGATCCAAGAGTAAGCATTCTTTTAGTCCCAGATGGTTTCATCTGAACAGAACTACAGACCACCAGCATCTTTCTTTCATTGAAATGACCTGGCCACACCACAACCATTTACTTTAGTCACTTTTCACAGTCTGCTTCAGGAGCTTGGAACAGGACAACTTTGTCCATATCCATTGAAGGAGAGCCCTGGAACCCTGTCCATATCCATGGAAGCAGCAGCACTGAGAAACTGGGGATAGTCCCTGGAAGTCTGATCAGTGCCTGAAAGTGTGAGAAAGTGCTGAGGTACAGCAGTAATTTGGACAGGGATGAAGGATGCACCTATTCACTGTTGAACTGATCTAAGTGGTTACTCCAGGTGCCTGCTTTTCCCTCATGAGAGAAAAAAATGTTCTTGAGAACAGTGGATAGTCTATCTTTCAGTGGGAAATCCTTTTTAGCACACTCTACAGAAAAGTTGGAAGAGCTTTTGTTTGAGCACAGTCCTCCATCACAGCAGGGTTTACTTAAATAAATTAAAAGCTTATGAAAAGACCATTTTTTTAATGCCTCTTTTACATATGTCCTTTTAAGAAAGACATCCAATAAATGAGCTATGGTCATTGATTCTGTCCTGCTTTAAATCAATATTCACAGACCACTGAAGAAAGTTTTGCAAATCATCTGGCTTTGAGAATTCTTACTATTCAAAACAAGACCTGGCAAAACAGATAAAAAATTACTCATAACTGCAGATGAAATTGTGGCAGGAGATTTAACTGAAAAATATAGCATTTTATGAACTCAGGGCAAAACAATATCTCCCAGAACATATTGCAATCCGATCTCTGCAGATGTTATTGAAATAATGCAGAGTTTGATAAAAATGCATAAATTATACTTTATTGTTGTGGATTATAAAATATGTTCTGAAAGGGATGGTAAGCACAGCATGCATTTTGTTTTATCTAGTTTGACAGCGCTTCTTTTCCATTAGATGAGGAGGCATAACTTAATATGTGCAAAAGGCAGAGAAGGAAAGGGCCCAGACTGAAAACTTTCCAAAGATAGGACTATCTACTTGTGTGCATACACAGTGCTTAGCCCAGAGACCCTTGAGCATTCAGGGCTCTCGCTGGCACAGATACCAACACAAATTGCAGGAGAAACTTTCTTCTTTGTTCTAAAATGATAATGTTTTCTTTATATTTTCAAAGCCTCATGTTTTTGAACAGAGCATAAATGCCCTTTTGGTTTCATCTGCTATTTTTTCCTAACCACTCCCTACAGGCATGGTTTTTAGCTCTGCTTTGACCTATGCTAAGGAACATAAAGTTCTGGCTCCCCAAACCAGTGTAAGTTCAATATTGCAGCTCAGACCTGTCACTGCACAAGGTGGGTTTGAGGGTCAGAACTGCAGCACTGAATTTAAAACAGTGGGAGGTAACCCCATCTCCTACTACTGCAATGACATTTTTAGTTTTAGGGCTTTTTCCCCTCAGGCAAGCATTTCCAAATGTTCTGGAGTAGAAACTAACAGATGGGATTTCTTCAAAAAGATACAAACCACAGCTTAGGGTTTCAATATGACTTTTTTTTCTACCAGAAGGTGGGTAATTAATGATTCAATGTGCAGCCACCGTACACTGGAATTTAAGCTGCTGGAAATCTCATTTGTAACCATAAGAATGCAAAGGGACACAAAAAGCTTGATTTGTTTTTGTGGCTTTCCTGAGTTAAAATTAAACCTATTACCAAGAGCTGACAATGCAATATTGTTGCATTAAAGCCATGTTTATACTTTTTCATGCAGAATGTTTCCTGTGAATAACGACCTATAGAATTTGTGGTATTTTTTGAAGGCAGAGGTTTAAGTTATTATTCTGCTGTTGTAATATCTGTTTGTAGCCACACATGCTGTGCCTACTGCCTGTATATTGTCTCTACTGCCTGCAGTTTGCTACCCTGATCACTGCTGTTAATAGGGATATTAGACATTCACTAGACAATACAGTTCCTTTTAGTTATCCAGCAGGAGACTGAATTTTGTGAACATGCTGATTGTGTCCCAGATTTATCTTCCTATAAGTCAGCTCTCTTTGGAGCAGGTGGGTTGCTCATTGCACCCCTGTTCTCTCATTCGTTTTTGAAGTTGCTCTGTTACAAAGTTCCCAGCTCCCATTTAGTCAGCTGTAAACAGGAGGCAGCTGCTCCAGAGGAAGGTAGTTATGTAATTTATACATTGATTTAGATTTGTTTAATATAAACAGGATAATAAATTTAAATAAAGGTGAAATACTTGGTTTCTTCTCTGGAACTCGCCTAATGCAGTGGGGAAGTGTACCGGGACAAAGAGTTATCCCTTCCTGCAGAGACAAGAGCCCTGTGTCTCTTTTTGCACTGCCTCCAAGGAATGAAGTGGCCTCCAAGAGCAGGGCACTAGTCAGAAAATCAGTAATAGTTTAAGTCTAGAAAGCATTTAACAATATGCCTAACTTTAAGCATTTTTTTTTCAGCCCCACCAGCCTCAAAAGGATTTAACAAGGCACTTGACATCCTCTCTGAACAAGGATACTTTCCTGGAGCTGGCCTTAACAAGGGAGTTTGCTCCTTCCTTTTGCTATGCATTCTAATGCTCCTTGAGTTCTACCTCTTCTGCAACACCTCTGAGGAGCTGACTCTGCCTTAGGCAGGAAAAGGATAAAGGCAAAGGGTTAAGTAACCAGTTGCCATCATACCTTTGCATACCATCCTGGTCATCCCATGGCTGGTGGTTTCTCTCATTCACCCACCCTTGGATCTTGCCCAGTAAATGACGTGGAAGGTCACCCTTGGGCTCCCAGCACGTGCACCAGAGACTGACCACACACAACATACCCCTGAAAAAATGAAATAAGTGCAGGGAGGGGTCACTCAAAAGGCAGTGCAGAATTGCTAACTGCTTTCTTGCATGATTTTGGCCAGCTGTTTGTCCACTTCTAATTATGCTTTTACTGTTGATTTAAATTGTAACTCTACCGATATTTTTACTTGATCATTGATTAGGGGGAAGATAAGCAGAAGAGTGAACACTGATTAAGGGAAATGAAAGCAAATCTGTTTACTGATAATATATGTGGCAACACTAAGACAGGTAAATGGTACTCAGGGATTGCTCTCTGCTCATGTTTATGATCTTCAGTATATTTGTGCATTTCTCATTTACTGCCCAGGCAAAGTTTCCATTTCCAAACGTATCGTGGCAATTTTGGTCACAACAAGGTTACAAATTCTGTCATTCAGCAGACCTACCATTCAGTACTTCTGAATGTGATTTTATTGGTCTCTGTTCTTGTTGGAGAATATACTAAAATTCAGATTAAAGGTAAATGCCTTCTTTATGCACTGCATTTTTTCATAGCTTCATCCTCAGAGAAGCTTTTCTTTTCCTCATTTCATCTTGAAAGGTCATTTTAGGAACTAAAAAGCCCTGTTGCCAACTTTTTAAATAATTATGATCTCCAATAAAATGCCATCTATTTTTAACATTGTACTTTTTAATGTGTCTTTAAAAAAGACACAAGCAGATTACTTTCTCCATTAATAATGTATCACTTCAGAAACTTTGAATGCTATGATATAAATTATCAACTACTTTCCTACTGTTTGCTGATAAAGTGGGGGTGTTTTCCACACACTTTGTAGTCAGATCATGTTTGGAGTCGGCTTCATTTTGTTGCTGTATTTGAATGATGACATTTCATCACAGTTTATGCCACTTAATAGCATAAAATGTCAGGAGGAAATGATCATAACACTTCTGCAGGTGATAAGTATTCCCTGCCTTTACTCTGTGAAGTAAACCATGGTGCAGTCTGTAAAGTAAAAGCAGACACTGTGACAAAGGCACTGGGATTGGGAACACAGTGTATGCCTGGTTTAGTGGAGAAAACATGTAGAAGATACCTCTCAAAAAATTGTTGTTATCTTTTAAGGATTTCCAGGGATGGGGAATATTGCTAAAAGTCAGAGAGAGCCTCCAGAGCTGTGTGCAGGGTCTGGTGGAGCACGATGGTTGGGCTTCAACATTGATGGCTGAGTCACCAGAGTAGAGCATCCATGGGCAGAGCAGAAGGGTTTCAATGTCCTCAGGTGCCAGGGTCAACAGCAGTGGTGATGTATTTAAACTGGTAATTCATACATGAAGCAGGAAAACACTGAAACATTTGAAAAAGTGAATGAGAAGAAAAGTGAAGTGCATAGCTGAGACTGTATTGTGGCAGTAAAATATTCAACTGGCTTAATGTGCTTCAGGAAATAGTGATGTTTAGGATGAAGAGAAGAAGGAAATTAGTGGAAGTGGAGAAAACCAGATAAAATTTTTTCAGGCAAGAAGCATATTAAAGCAAATAAAGAACTAGAGGGTGAGAGTCTGCTGGGACCTGGAGCTTAGCAGAGAAGTGGTAAAGCAAATAGCAGAAGTTAGAGAGAATAAGAGAGATAGAAACTGAAAGGAGAAAATAGCCTCACAGCACATGGAAAGCAAAGTACTGGAGGAGACCCTGGGGGACACTAGTGTGGATTTAGGTCCTGCAATTAAAATTAGTGAAAATGAGGGGATAAAATGAGATTTTGAATATTTAGGAGCGCAGAACTATTTCCAAGTTTTGAAGTAAGGTTTATGTTGTCCTTGTCTGCTAATTTCTTTCTGAACTCCCTCATTCATTGCTTGTCTTTCCAGAAAGCACCTTGCCTGTGACACACCCTGGGATGAACTGCACTTGTCAGTGGAAGACACAGCAGGAAGAAAACTCCAGAGAAATTCCAAGATCCATTTGTAACAAACATAATAAATATCAATAAATTGCATGGTCAGGAATAGCACTAACATAAACAGGATGTGGCAACTGGAATGAGCATATTAATCTGTGCTCATCAAATGATCAGATTTGCAGTGGGACAAGAATATTTATATTTTTTAAAAATGCTTTATGGCTGTCAGATCCCTGGAAGAAGGTTATGGTTTGGAGTGAAAATTCATGAAGGAGTTGGACAGGCAGAAATGTGAACCATTGCCATAGCTGGAAATCTAGAAATGTATGAACCCTTTGGAAGGCTCTGGATGCTGCAAAACAGGCCCTATATTTGCCTAATAAAGCAACACTTGAAACATCTATATGCCTTTTGGTAAGGAAGACAATGGAAATGTGAGGAATTTGTGTCCTTGAGTCCACCCTTCTTGGGAATGTTTATAAGAGCAAATATTTATTAATTTAGGATGGCTGTGTTTTAAGGGCGTCTTGCAACTTGTTACCTTGGAAATCACCCCATCAAAATCATCAGGATTTTTTCAAATACCTAGTCATTGGATAATTTGCAAAAACAGTCTAAGTAACTTTGGAGAATGGACAGTCTTGGATAACTCAGAAAAGGTGCCTGAATATTTCCAATATTTTACTACGAATAATTCATTGTAGACCAGCAGCATTAATGTCAAATCCAGCTAGTTGCACAATAATTGAGGATTCATAAAATGTTTCTGGGAATCACCATGTAATTACCATTGTCTCCAGTGGTGGTACAGGAAAATAATATGCAATATTTCAAGATATTTAATTAAGAAGTGTCAGTGAGTTACCTTGAAGATAACTTCTATCACCCCCGTATGACAGGCTTGTGTATGACTAGATGATGGATGAGTCCCCTCAGTATGAAAGACAGATGAACTGAGGAACATCAACGTGATATGCAGAACTCAGTATGATGAAGTATATATAATTGTTGTTTACTCTTTAAAGGTGACCTGCAAATACAATGCTTTATGGTTAGTTTTCTTATCCTCTTTATAATGCAATAAAAATTTCTAAAAAGTTCTCCAGTAGAAATTGTACTTTTTTCTTTCCTTAGGAATTCTTGTCCATTTTGTTTTTTCCCTAAAGACCTCTGATCCATGAAGGAAGTAACAGGTTTATGGTATCAGATATCAAGGAAAAAAAAGATGTTTGTATGAGGGTAATTTCTTATGTGGTCTGCTTTGGATGTGGGAGCTGTTATGAATTCATGTGTGGTTCACTAGTAATGTCAGCAGCAAAACCCATCATCCCTGTCTTGGGAATTGTAGAAAAAATCTTGTAGCGTTCACAATGAAAATGTAATATGAGATCAGTGGAAAACAGAAAAGAGAATTTAAAGAAAAATGGGTCTGTTAATGGTTATTTCTGTCAAATGAATTGAGGAACTACCACTTTCTATTTATGCTATTTAGCATAAACAATGGGCTTTGTATTCCTTGCTCAAGTAACTGCTCTCTTACACTCTGTGGGCTGCATTACCTTACATTTTGACTAACTGCAGTTTTTCTTGCTGTCACCACACAGCTGACTTGATCACAGCCTTTAGTTTGGGAATCCTTGCTTTTTACTTTGATTCTTGCTTACTAGCCCATTTGTCTTCTACTCTATCAGTGTCCTTCTCTGTGGACCCTAAGGTGATAATTACATTAGCTGTACTTCATCACAAGCTTGTTAGGGCTTGACAGTTGATTTTGGCTGACTATAATCAGCCTTGTCCCCACTTGTCATTGTCCCTTTGTGCAGTGGTTGAACATGACTCTTTCTACATTAGTAAGTAGTGTGCTCCATTAGGAGTGGATCTGCTGAGTGAACTAACCTGCACTGACCTCTATGGTACGTGTGGTTTTGGGGACTTGATGCTAGTTACAGCCTGGTGCTGTAGGCTGAATGCTCGTTAGTGCCTGAAGCACATCTTTGGCTTTGTTTTCATCTGAAAGAGGTCAGGCTGGGAGATTTAAAAATGCGTTTCTGACCATCAGTGCTGATGAAAGTGCCTTTGCTGCTTGCTGATATACCCAGGGTAGTACTGGGTATAGTAACAGCTTCAGCTGGTCTGAAGGGAGACCAGATTCCTAGGGCTTCCCTGTGTTCTGGGTTAAAAGGTAGGTGAAAATATTTTTGTGGTTTTTCTACAAGTAAATCTTCTTTTTCTGTGCTCATTTAGCAGAGGACAAAGGCTCTTTTTTCTCAGTGCATTCATCTAGACAAAGTGTAATCTGGGTTTATTCCTATGGAAGTAGCTCAGTGTGATATCCAGCTGACTTCAGTGGATCATCTCAAAACTAGAAGAGGTGAATCTTCTTGTCCCTTCTACCTCTTCAAGATGGCTGGGACCCTTTTTATTTCCTTTGTCATAAATTTGGACATGAAAAGGAGAATAATTGCATGCATCTACACTTCTCTCTGCCTTTTTGTATGTCAAAGTACTTGATCTGTGTTGAAGTCCATGAGTCTCTCATCTTGGACTGTGCATATAATTAATTAAATTTTAATAATAATAAAATTAATAATAAAAAAGGATTTCAATCAGTCAGTGAGTGAGTAAAAATTTAAAATAGACTAGTGAAGTTCATTCAAAAGATCTTACACATTAAGTAAGAATATGTGTGGCTGAGACATCTGATGAGTAAAATAGTGATTGAAGAAATTCTCCATTTATTTGACAGGAATATTTATTTGAAACAAGATTGAAAGCAAGGGCAGAGTCTACTTTTTGCAGTTGTTGCAACCACCAATGCTGGAAGAAGTGCAGGAAGTACTGGAGTTGAGAAGACTGATTGTGGTGGGTTTTGCATTCTCTGGTCATGGGTCACGTGTTGAGAGTAGAGTTGTGTCCATCCTGATTCTTTCCCTGAAAAACCATTAATTCAGCATTTGGTTCAACGGGGCCTTGGTTCATGTCAGAGATCCCACAAAGGTGCTAAGAACACAGTGCTGCTGTGAGGGAAGGCTCTCACAAATGCAGTATTTGCTCATTTTTCTGTGATTCTGAATGTGACCTTGTACAAAACACATGTAAGCTGACTTTGCATAAACTATTATTTTGTGAAAATGTGGCATCACTATTCTAAACTCTTTCTTTATCTCTTTCTTTCCTACATTTTTTTCCTTTTCTTCCATGCAGGTCTTTTGTGGAATATCCATTATTTAATTTATTTCATTATGGATTTTTTCCCCCCAAATGTTTCTTAAATAAAGCTCTTTACTTTTTTCTGCATTGTAGGTCAAGGCTTGAAGCAAGAATGATGCTTCTCTTTTTTATAACATTAATGCATATCTGTGAAGACTCATAAAGATCTTTAATACCAATAAGCACAAGTAAAACTTGTTGACAGCACAGGAGACATATTTTCAGCCAGAGTGAAAGCATAAACAATGTGTTGTCATTGTTCCAAATCAAAAGAAGGTCAGCCCTATGTGAAAAGTTTATAGGCATCACACATCACAAAAATATCTTGAGATGTTAAAATCTAATAGTCAGATCTTCAGCTATAAAAAATGGTCTTAACACCGCTGATACTGCTGGAGATATGGCAACCCATACCAGACTGTCCTGGCCTTCTGATTTTTATTCTGCATTTTACACATAATTTTTGTCATCAATCTCCATTCATGTCAATGACAAACGCATATTTCATGCAGTCAGAAGTAGACAAAGAGGTGCATTCATTGTTATAACTGATAAATTAGTGTCTTTGTTCAAACAACTTGCATTTACATTCACTGTTAGAGAAGGAAAAGCTTCTTAAAAATTTATAAGCTGACTATGCAGGTTAACTTAAATGTGCAGTCATACAGTGTTGACTCAGAGTTAAATTTAGGAGCACTTTGCAAAACTAGTGGAAAGTAGAACATTTGTTCAACATCACAGACTTGCAAATGGTTGAGCTAAATATATGGTGAGCGTTCAGTCACAGGTCAGGCTCAAACAGTGTGCTCAGAGTCTTTCCGTGCATCGATTGGTCTAATTTTGGAGATCATTTTGTGTTTTATTCAAAACTAGACAAGGCTGTGAGGAAAACATGGACCTATGGGATACAGAAAAAGACTGATACATAAAGCAAGCTTGATGCTCTGCTTCTCTTTGTGTGCCTTATACAGCCACTTCTGGAAACAGTACTCTGCTACCCAGGATCAAGTTCTCTCTGAGCTGCCTGGGAGATACCTCCTACAGTTACACTGGGCATCCCCAGCCTGTCTGACAGCAAAAGGATTTCAGTTTATCAATTATTTGTTCAGAGGCCTCCCCCAGTTCTTAGCAAACTGGGACCTGGGCTTTCAAACCCAGACGTGCACTGAGTAAATGTGTAATTCATGTGTGTAAATGCACAGTGTGCTCACATAAATCAGTTGCTCTCATCCACGGGTGACCAGACAGCTGCCTAACTGGCCATGTTCCCATACAAATACTTTATTTAGAGACAAGAATTAGGCATCCATGATATATGGATGTCATTGCATGCCCTTAAACTGATTAATGGGAAAATTATTTTTCACCCTTTATTTGTTTCACATTCTCCCATCTCCCTCTAACCTGTCCCAGGACATAAAGCACTCTGAAATGACCACCCAGCCTTTCAGATTATAAATTCCTCTGGGCTGGAGGATTTGCTTTATATATGTTTTCTCCTGTGAGCCTGGTGTACTCTCTTATGCTAGGGAAGTGCTTGAGTGCATGCCTATAATTCTCAGCAAGACAGTGTCCAGGGGCCATGAAATCACATGCCAGCCCACCAGCTGTCTCCAGAGGTGCCGTGCAGCCAGCCTGCAGACAGCCAGCACAGACAGTGCTGGAGGTGTCCTAGGGAGCTTGGTCCTCAGAGGGTGTGCAGAGGTTGTTGAGCTTGTGCTTACAACAAAGACAATACCTGAAGACTCTTCCTCACCCCTTGTAAAAGGTCCTTCTGTCACAGTGCACGGTTGAGGTAGAGGCCCAGCATTCTTGTTAACTGATTTCAGATGGGAATAACATTTAGTCAGATCTAACCAATCTTTTTCAACATGACCATCTAATACCTGTTCATTTAGCACATCAAGTAGCTTTAAAGTCATTAAATGCTGAGATGAGTCCAGCTTCAGGTGTTACTTGAAAATGAATGATCAGTCTTGCCTGGGCATAGGATGTTTCTGATATGTTATGACAATGGCTGCAGAGTCCTTTTAGAATTTGTTATTTAGCCAATGACTTGCTGACATCTGAATCTGTGCAATTTGTAATGAATAATTTAAACCATAGGGAGCAGAAAGTGTGACTGAATTAAAAGACCAAAAAATGCTTGAAAATGCTTTCATGATCCTTTTTCTTGCTTAAAACTTGAAGATCAAACAAGAAAAAATTGCAGTTTAGGATCACTTCACACTGTACAAGGAACCAGCAGAGTTGCAGAGTTGAGCTCATTGGGTATATCTACTTTTAATGGCATCTCTTTGTAGTCAGTCAGGACAAAGCTGTAGACATTAACAAGAAAATATTAAACATTTATTTTGTGTGTTTTTACTTGTCTTCAGAGGATCATTCTGTAAGCAATTTATTTTCCAGATAGAATTTATTCCACCATTGTGTACAAATTACCTGTTGCTCACCTACTGATCCTGCTTTTCTGTTTCCTTTTCAGCCAGTCTGAGAGGTGCAGAGATTCAGAGTCCAGAGCAATGCTGGAATACAATGCTGGAGTATTTTCTGAAGTTTATAATGTATGTCACTGCTCTGAGGCTAAGTTAGGAAAGCGCAAGATTTCTGCGGTAGCTTTTGTTGTGAAGAGAAGGATTGCCAGATTTGGGGTTTAGGTTGCAAGTTAATAGGCAATGGGGGGCAAAGGGAGAACTGTGTCTCTCTCCTCTCTGAAGCACCACGTCCTGGTGGTAGCAGATGGCTGGATGCTAGGATCAAAGAAATCATGTTCTCTTCAACTGTGATAAATTGCAACACTCCTTGCTGACTTCCATGTTTATGATCGTGGGTGAATTTGATATATTTCAATAGAAAAAGGTCCAGGAAAGTGTATTTTCTGTACAGTAACGAAGACAATTATAGTCCTGGCTAAAATATATATGCTCAAGATTGTAAACACAGTGAGCGAGTGAAGTGACTGCTGGGCTAGATGTGGCTGTCATTGCTCTTAGCAGTGAGATGTGCCTTTGCTGATGTTGTGGGTGAATGAGTGGGGTTTGTGCAGCCCATCCCTTCATGAGGCAAGAGGTTACTCTCATCCAGGTGGAGAGAGCTTCACTTGTGCCTTGTGGTAAAGGATAAACAGCTGGGAACACTAACCACAAACCAGTGCTTTTTTGTTAGCTGGCTATTTGCAGTTGTCCAACTTTTTAAAACTAACTTATAGGGATTTTGCAGGTCTTGCTTGTTTTTATGGCTTGCTTTGAGTATGATGGGGGACATGGCACAGACTGAATGTTTACTCCCATATTTTCTTGGGGCAGTAAGTATTTAACAGCTTAACTGTGCAAAAATGTGTATTTAATCCCCCTCCACAAAGGCCATTCAGTCGTAAATATCTCTAGATTTTTGAGTACAGAATTTGAGACGCGAAGTCACCACAGTCCATGTTCCACATGTGGATGTAGGAAGCAGCCAGGAGGCATTTCTTGAGCATGCTGTGTTCAGATAGAGGTCATATAGGCAAATGGCCATGACTCAGCTAGCACTGAATTAGACAGCTGCCAAAGAGCACTTACCCTCCAGAAATAGAGAACTGACTTAAGCCATGGTTGAAAATGTGTGTAAACAACACTTATTTCACTCCACCACTGCTATCTCAGGACCAGGAAAGACAATGAATGAGGGTGCATGTACAGCAATAAAATTTCCTATTTCTTGACTTGGTGTTCTGCAACAGCACTTCATTTTTTTTTCTTTCGTTCCTTGGGAATTTATTGTTTGAAAAATTCCCTGTGTAACTGTGATTTCTTCTAGAGTATCATCAGGAAGACCTGTAAGCTGTTTCCTGACAGGAGATTGAGAGAGAAGAGAAAATGAGCTGTTAACAAGAATGCTGCCTGCTGTCTGAATTGCCCTAATTCATGAAGGGATAGAAAGCTTAGACAAAAATTTATGGTGTCTTAACCCTGGGAATGACTCAGGTGTTTAACAGCATGTTTGTGTTCACACAAGCATAGGATCTGGGCTGAGCCACAGCGTCTGCTGAAGTGCTTCCATGGATGGATGGGGGCTCCTCAGGAAGGACCATCCAGGGGGATGGAGGGAGCTCTGTCTGAAGGCAGCAGGGATGCACAGAGCTCTGCCTTGGCATGGACCATGAGACCACTCAGAACTTGCAAGTTTGGATCAGGAGGAGTAATAATGTAGGTGTGTTTTAGCAGGGAGCAGGAAGAACACATGAATCCTTCTCAGATGGCTGGAAGAAGTCTCACATTTGCAAGCTCTGGTCCTCACGGGGGACTTCAACCACCCTGATACCTGCTGGACACAACACAGCAGGACACAAGTGATCTGGGAGGTTCCTGCAGCACAGGGATAGAGAATTCCTGACACAGGTGGTGGAAGAGCCAACAAAGGGAGACACTGACAGACCTGATACTTACCAACATGAAGGTTGTGGGCAAGCTTGCCTTCAGTGACCGTGAGCTGTGGAATTCAGGGTCCTGAGGGGTGGGAGAAGTGCCAAGATCAGTATCACAGTTCTGAACGTCAGAACAGATTTTGTATTTTTCAAAGACCTATTTGGAAGTATCCCATGGGACATGGCCCCGAATAGATGAGCAGTCCCTGAGGGCTGGCTGATTTTCAGGATCACCTCCTCCAAGCTCGAGAATGATCCAGCCTGACAAGCAGGAAAGCAAACAAAAGTGGCAGAAGGGCTTCATGGATAAATGAGAAGAGCAAGGAAGCCTTATCCCCACTGAAGGAGGAGTGGGGCAGAGAATAACTAAACAAATTTTGCATGCACAAATCCTTGGACCTGAAGGAATTTGAAGGAATCTCCCTATAGAAAGAGGATTGGATTCTGTGTTCTGAGCAGCTGTTACACCTTTTTGTGACATGTGAATTTAGTTTTTTTCTTCTGAAAAGAAAAATCTATTGAAAGCCGATTTACTTTTCTCAGTATAACCACTTCTTTAACCTTGCAAACACATTTCATAGCTGGAAGGTGACAGTAAAGCTTAAAACAAACAAATACACATCTGGGCAAGAAATAGAAATAATAATTGTAAACCATTGAATATATCAAGTAATCTAAAGCCAAAGTAAATAGTTTATGAAATTTACATAGTTAGCTATTATCTAATAAAACTATTACCAAGAATAAACCATAAACAGGAAAAGAGGGCAATAAATTAGTATCTCCTCAATAATAATTTGAGGAGATTGGCTGGCTCTACAGTTCTACATTTCTTAGGGCCGTATTGATGTATTCATAAAATAAACATTATATTTACAAATTATTATTATAAAAAAACCTCTGAAAGCTGTCCTGAAACTGTATTATTTGTCATGTTTTGGGGTTTTTTTGTGTTAGAATCTGTTAATTAACTGTGGCATTCTATTTTTGTAAGAGATATCAATTTATCCAAGCTGCTGTTCTGTTTCAAAAGATCTCAGAATAAGATTCTTCACCTATTCAGTTGAAAGCTCACTATCCCACAGAGCCATTCTTTAATCACTTCAATGCATGCCTCCATAGAGAGCAGAAAGTGTTCTTGACTTTATTAAAATACATTTCTTCTTCCAAACTGAAAACTAATCCAGAGTCAAAAAATTATCTTCCTTAGTTCTAAAAGGTTTTTTAATTTTTTGTTTCTGATTTTAATAAGCCTTGAAAGTTTGAGTATTGTTGCTGGTGTATACTTTGATCAGTGGATTTGAAAAGGAGCTCTTTGGCCATGGCCCTTATTTTCATAACATTCAGGCAGCACTGAGTACAATGGAGACCAAACTCATTTGGAAGCCTCTTAATGCCAACAGCAATACATAACAATTATAGAAAGAATATTAATAAGCACAGAAGTTTTAGTGAGACAGTTTTTTTTAAATTTCTGTCTCTTGCTGTGTGATTTTTGACTGGAGGTCCTCTGTAAGAACTGAACAGGATTTTCTAAGAATTAGTGTGTCTTCCTGCAAAATGTGTTTCTAAGTTGGGTTGGGTAATACAAATGTCCTCTTCCCAGCTGCAGATAGATCTGTCCAGTGACTTTTGCTTTTCATGTACCAATAAGACAGTTTTTCCCATATGACTGAGCAGATCTGTGAGCAACACAATAAAGGAGACCAGCAGATGAAGGTGCTGCAGTCTGGCCATAATCCTGTCCTCCTCTTCTAAGCTCTATTAGATGGTTTTGAATTTATTCAACACAGCTTTACTCCTGGATCTGCCAAAAAAAACCCCAAAAAACAACCAAAAAAACCAAACCAAACCAACCAAAACCAAAACCAAACCAAAACAAAAAAATACCAAAACCAAACAAAAACAAAACAAACAAAACCAAAACAAAATAAACCACCAACCAACCAAAAATCATGAAAAAAATTGTAAATACAAGTCTTCATGCCATTCTTTTTCTACACCCAGCAGAGTGGAAAAGCCTGGTTAGGAAGTGCTCAGCCACTGGAAAGCAGCATTGGTGACAGCTTTCTTAAATTCAGGACAACAAAATGCAGAACACAGCTGCTTTGAGCATGCATAGCCTGCCTGCTTCTAGCTTTGTAGGATATAGAGCTCCCAATAGATGCAGGAGCTGTAGGAGTTGCAGCAGCTGTAGCAGCTTAGAAGTTCAGTAGCAGTTATTCAAGCTAAAGATGTTCTCACCATTTTACTGACTTGGCTCTTAATTTGTTTTCAAAACTTACAAATGTATATTACATCTTGAGAAACAAGCAATCAGTCTGGGCTCTGGTTTTGTTTTCTTGCAAACTGCAAAGAGCATTATTTTAATAGAGTTCTGTTCTACATTAAAATTTCATTAAAATACATTTTTTCTATCCTTCTGGAGCACTGCTTCTGATCACCAACATCCAAAAACACCTCGCATAAATGAAAGATGGAGCTGATTCACATTTTCAGGAAAAGATATAATGAGTGATTGGTTGTGGCTTGAAAACTTGGATAGCAGGTTCCAAAATGAGCAGTATTTATGGCTGTTTTATAAGCACTTAAAAAATAAGACGGAAATACCAATACAGCCTTGACTACCAATGAGACTTTATGATATCTCCCTTTAAATTATAATGTCTTGAATTTAATGCATTTTAATGTTCCTAATTTTGAATTAGGAAGGAAAAGAAGTTCATGACATTTGCACTATGTGACTCTGCTATGTGGAAACTCACAGCATCTCATAATGGCTTAGATGGCAATAATAAACAAATAAATAAACAAAATGGGCCTTAAGCTACTTTTTTCTCATTTGTATGCAAAAAGATGTCACCAAAGTCACCTGTTTTCTCTCTGTAATGGTAACAAAGTCCTTGTTTAGACTATGGTTGTTATAAAAGTCAGTTACCATTATCTCCCTAATAGTTTTTATCATATGGTTGTACTTCTGAATCCATGGCATCTCTTGTGTTTGCTGTTGAGATGTAGTTGAAAATTTGGACACAAGCGGGTATTTATTCATTTAGTAAAGAAACACATTAAAAAAACCCCAACAGTTTTGGACATTCGACAGTATTACACTTCGTTTTTCCATATCATAAAAAGCCCCACTGCTGGAAGCACAGAAAACAGGGATTTCTGGGTGGGACTTGGCCATGGTGGCCGAGAGTTCTTGTATTTTGTATTGTATTTTGTAAGAGTTCTTGTAAAGAAGTTCTTGTATTTTGGGGGTAAGTTAAATGCCATTTTTTGTTGCTTAGTGGTTTATTAGGTTGCACTTCATCATTTGTAGGTTCACTGTTTTGGTTGCTGTTCTTAATGAGATGTTCTAGTTATCATTTCTGGCTTTAAGGTAGTTTTGGGGAGGTGAAAGGTCAAAGACCTTGTAGCTAAGAGAGTTATGTTTCCTGTCTTTCATTGCTGCTAATGAATATTCAGCTGTTGAAATGGAGAGAAAAGTAGTAGAAATGGAAGTACCTCATGACTGAGAGAGCCCTGAGCAAGCTGCAGGACTTATCTGGTGATTCATGTGCTTTGTATTTTATATACTGACTGTGTGAATAAGCATCAGCCACGTGATGTCTATGAGGGGTTACACAGGGAAACCGCTTTTTTTCATTAAATGACACCTGAAATAATTACAGAATCACAGAATCAGTTAGATTGGAAAAGACCTCTGAAATCAACAAGTCCAACCCATGACTCAGCATGTCAACTAGGCCATGCACAAAGTGCCACCTCCAGGAACGGTGACTCCACCACCTCCCTGGGCAGTCCACTCCAATGTTAAATCACCCTCACTGTAAAGAAATTCCTCCTAATGTTCAACCTAGATGTCCCTTGGCAGAGCTTGAGGCCATGTCCTCTTGTCCTGTCACTGGTTACCTGGGAGAAGAGACAAGCCCCACTTGGCTACAGTCTCCTTGCAGGCAGTCATAGTGAGGGATAAGGTCATCCCTGAGCCTCCTTTTCTCCAGGCTAAACAACCCCAGCTCCTTTAGCCACTCCTCACAGGACTTGTGCTCCAGACCTTTCCCAACTTTGTTGCCCTTTTTTGGAGTCTCTTCAGAACCTCAATGCCATTTTTGCAGTGAGGGGCCCAAAACTGAACACAGGATTTGAGATATGGCCTCACCAGTACCTAGTATAGGGGGGAAATCACTGCCCTAGTCCTGCTGGCCACACTATTGATGATACAGTCTAGGATGGTGTTGGCTTCTTGGACACCTGGGCACAGCTGGCTCATGTTCAATCACTGTCAGCTGGCACCTGCAGGTCCTTCTTCCCTGGGCAGATTCCCAGCCATTCTGTCCCCAGGCTGTAGCACTGCCTGGGGTTGTTGTGGCCAAAGTTTAGGACCCAGCACTTGGTCTTGCTAAACCTCATACTGCTGCTCTAGGCCCATTTATTCAGCCTGTTCAGGATCCCCTCTGCAGAGCCCTTCTACCCTCCAGCAGATTAACACTCACACCCAGCTAGGTGTTGCCCATGAATTTACTAAGGATAGACACAATTCCCTCATCCAGATCATCAATAAAAATACTGAATAGGACTGGGCCCAGTACTGATCCCGGGGGGACATCACTGGTGACTGGACATCAACTGGATGCAGCATCATGTTCTTGGATGAGAAGATTCACTACAGTTCTTGGATGAAAAAATTCAAGGCTATGTATAAAATGTAATTCAAAAGAGTTTGAAAACAGCTAGGAGAAAAATGGAGAAGAAACTGCAAGCAGGTCAGAACTTCTAGGTACATAGTGTACTGGACAGCCAAACACCCATTGAAGGGGTGTTTCATAGAAATACACACACTTAAGGCCAAGGCAGAAATAGAGCTTGGATAACTGAGTAGTCTTCTATCTAAGGAACAGATAAAATGTTTTCTGTACTGAAGAGAGAGGATGAGCAAACAGGAAGAGAAGATAACATGGCAGGACAGAAAACAAGAATAGAGGCTGGTTTCACAAGAAGAGAGGGAAACAAAATGGAAATAACTAGGGATAAAGACTCCAGGAGAGAGGAAGATGACAGTGTATTAAAAGCAGAGAGCATAAACAGAGGTGAAGAGAGCACAGAGAATCAGTATGAGGGAAGGTAAGTGGTGGAACACTTGATCAGTGTTCAATAAAACAAAGTTTTCTTTGAGGATGACAGCTCCCTGAGATCCACAGCTATAAACTACAACTCAGAAGAGGTGTACAAGGCAGTGGGGAAAATTTGTGACTCACCTTCATATTGGGATATTACCAGGTGACCTTGGCATCAAGCAAGCAATGGCTCAGGTGATTTTTAGCCCTTGAAGGGGGGGAAGTTGTGAGAAGATCATACAATTAGACAGATAGCATAAGATCTTGGGATATTTGGTCATTGCAATATTAGGTTGGACATTAGACATTTACAAAGAAGGTGGTGCAAAGGTAACTCTGAATACAAGATTCACAATTTCAAGAGGGAATCCAACATACTAAAGGAGTGAGTGAATGTAGTCAGCCCAGACTGAGGAACCTGGGAACTAAGTGCCAATGACTCTGGGAATTTCTTTCTGCCAGAAGAATGCAAACTGTCAGAAAGCTCTCTCTAAGCTAGAGTCAGTCCTTACAGATCAGAAAAAAAAAATATTAGAAATAAATGGGGAACTTATATCAAGGAGAAAAACTAATGAGCAAATAAACCTGGCTTTTGCAAGGTAGTCATTACTGGTGTAAAAAGAATAGTGCTGGAAGTTCAACCAAGTTAGAACTGGGAAAGGATATTAAAATGAATAGAGGAAAATGTTTGCTTAGCTGTAAGAAACTTAGGTCAAGGAACTTTTGTCTAAAATGTTCCTCCTGGTTTGATCAAAAAATAGTATTCTTTTTCACAGGCAGAGCAAGGATTATTTAATCTGACACAATGGAAGCTGAGAAGGGATATATGAACACTGTCTGCAAATACATCTGGGTGGAAAGGCACCACATAGGAATAAAAGTCAGTCTGGATAATGAAGGAAAGTTTCTGACCATGAGAGCTTTCAGGCTGTGGAAAGGCCTTCAAGTGGGAATAAAATGGAGCTGGAACACTTTATGGATGAGATTATCAGAGTTATCTATGACAGCAGGAATTTTTACTTGGTGATCTGGGAGTTTCCTTCCACTGCAATGTTACCTCAAATTTGAGAGCTAGCATAGCAAGTCTTTCTGCCAAGGATGAGAAATTGTGAGAAAAAAGCTAGTTTTCATAATGAGAGAAATGGGAAGTATGACAGGGGTTTTAATAGTCTGGGTGTACAATTATTATGGGCTTATTATTAGCCGAGATTTTTGGGGTCCACGTAGTTTTAAAACTCCCTTCTTTAGTTACAATTCAGCTGTGACTTACAGCATAATATTTCTTTGGCTAGAAATGAAAATAGGAATGTCTCAAGAAAATAATGAGAATTTTTATTTCATTACATGAAAATACTTAGGTTAAAAATGCACAAAGCAAAATTATTTAAATATAATATCTTCTAACAGACTAAAAAACCTTCATCCCCAAATTAAATTAAGTCAATTACATTTCTCCTTTGCCTTGGCTAAAAGCTTTACAGGAGTCTCTTAGAAGACCATTAGTCTCAGTTCCCTTTCTTGCTTATTTTGTTCTTTCTGTATGTCACTTTTTGTAGTGAAAATTGTAAAATGATTGGAAAACATATCATGTTGTTTCAGATGTGGGATTTGTCAGTAAAGTTTACTTACTGAGGTTTATGGCATAGAATAGACATATGTTCTGAAAATACATTTTTGGGGCCATCAAGCTATATGGGATATGAATGAAGGGGACTTTAACTAGAGCTGTGATGTAAAGCAGCAGATCTATTAGTGTTTGAAAAGAATATTTTTAAAGTCACTTGTCAATAAATAGGTGGATAAACTTGCAACCTGCTTTGCAAGACAGAAGATGAAGTGGACCTTGCCAAGATTCCTCAGCAGCCTTGGATAGCAGTCAGTTGTTCTCAGAAGGCTACACCAACATTTTCCTGCTATTTAGAGGCAGCACTGCATACCCAAAGGGTAGGAAAATGTGGTTTGTAGTAGAACAGCTGCTGCTAATAATATAAGTGATGAGCTGAAATGAACAATGGATGTTAAGTTTTTTAAGTTTCTCTAGTCCCCTCTGGCTATGCTACCTATTACAAGCCTGCTTTGATTTCACACCAGAGTATATCATGATTCAATGGGAACCATACTGCTCAAACCAATATGAAATTCAAATCAGAAAATATATGTTTGTGGGAACAAATGGGATAGGATTGAAGTCTTTTGTTCATGTGTTATAGTTTTCTTTACAACGAAGCTTTTGGATGGTTTTTATGTGCATATAAAAAATAATAATTAAAGAAAAGAATAGACAATCTGAGAAAACTGTCTTGACAATTAGAAGAATCCTTTCTTTTATGATTTATACATTATTAGGCTTAAATTGAAGGATGCCAATGTTGAAATGAGTGATTGAGAAATATGTGTGTGCATAGAAATGCATCTTTTGTTTTGTGCAATAATAATTCATTCATTTAGGAAAAAAAATCCTTAAACACTTCAGCTGTAGTTGTGAGAAATGTCTTGTTACTGCAGGCAGAGTTTGTTAGGTGCCAGAAATAAAGCATAACAGTCAAATCCAGCAGCACTGAGTAATGATGAGGTGCACTTTATTAACTTATTTGACCTATTGATTTTAAACAAGGCAAATCCAAATGTAGCTCAGTTGTCAGATCTGGACTGTATGAAGCAGGACTGAGGGATTGCTGTAGCCTATTTTTTTCATAATGCATCTCCTAAATTTCATCTTTTGACTCTTATTCATTTTGTTCCTCCTGAAATATTTGCAGTTTTTGTGGCAGCTTGGTAACTTGCCTGGATGTATGTGGAGAATGGTCTGAATCTTTCAAAAGAAAACAGTGCTGCTTGCCCACAGCTCACAATAGCTTGAGAAACATCTTGTTTGGAGAACAGAGTCCAATTCAGGCTGCAGACAGACACACAATTGCTTCCAGCTTAATTTTCTGAAATGCTTTTGTACCCTTCAGGTGATTTACTTTCTCAGCCTGGATTGGAATCTTTACTCCAGTTATATCTAGGCCATTTGATCCAGTTGGAGCAGAAAACAGCTGGCCACTATTTACTTTTGTGTTTAATTCCTGTTTTTCAGTTCTATTCATGTTTTAAAATGCAATTAAAAATTTTATTCTTACAGTGGTTTGTATTATTGCCATTTGAATCTTTTTAATCTTCCTTGTCTAGAAAGGCATCATTTGCCTCGTCTTTTATTTGATACCCACCTTAGACTTATTGTGCTGTGTCTAAACTTCCTGCTAAAATTGTACCAGAAAGAGGGGATGAGTTCCCCTTCTGGCCAATTATCCCCTGAATCTTATGCATCTCTACTTTGGTATCTGCTTCAGTGTACAAAATCATTTGGTAAAATGTTTTTTTAATGTAATTTATGAGAAGATCAAATACCATCTTTTCCCTGAGAACTCTTCTTTTTCACCTTCCATGTCAATGTTTTTGTGTGTGATATGTCCCCACTGGGATGAAATGTGTGTGTGTGTTGTCCCACAAAAAAGTACCCTGCAGAAATGATCATGCAGTTTTGACTTAACTCTGTAGATCCACCTGCAGGAATGTTTCTAAGAAGTATAGAGAATGACTTTTCAGAATGCAGCAGAACCTTAAACCTCTTCAAAAATATAGTTAGCTGTTTGGATTTAAAAGAAAGCCGTATTTAATTTCATTTTAATTCCATATCTTTTCTGCAACAAATTAAAAGTTTAATTATTGCAGGACGTTTTGTATTTTATATTGTGTTTTCCATCCTGCTTCTTGGCATGGGTATGTCTTTAAAAGCTCGTTTTTGAGAATTCAAATCCAGAAATGTTTTTATCTTAGGTGACAATCATTGAACAGGTGGCATCTACAAAGAGGAGTTATAAAGGGATTAGTCAAAGGTAGGGTACCACAAGTTCTTTTGAACACATGTAGGAGTGACATGCAAGATGTGGAAAGAAGGGACTGTTTGGCCTGATTAAATGCAGGTGTTATGAACATGGAGCAGAAAAAAAGACTTTATTAAGCTTAGGGGTTACTTAAAAATTTATGAGACTATGAAAAATACCAGCTCTTACCCAATTAAAAGAAAATCAACAACAACAAAAAAGGGATCCTAGGAACTGTGAAAGAGCAAGAGGTAGCAGCACTATGAAATTTTTGTTTTGCTTTGTTTGCTTAAAGGGACCTGGGAGTTGTTTCAGCCTTACCACAGCCTCAGTCACACCCCAGCCCAAAGCCAGGGTCTCTCCTGCTTGGGGTTTTGCTGCTGCTGTTGTGGAGTGTCTGTGTAATCTCCAAACAACTTCCTTGGCCAAGGGCACATTACCATCATGCTCTGAAGCTGAAAGGTGGATTAATAGAACCCATCACAGCAGTTGCCTGGAATGAAAATTCATTAGAGAGGGGTTGTATGGCTTCAGTTCAGGGTGGCCTCAGACAGTTTTTGCCACTTTTTCTAACCTCTCTGATACCCTTAGGAAAAAAACACACAGAGTTAGCAGCATGGTCTGCTGATGGGAACAGGTCTATGAGATGTTTCTGGTTTGCTGCTGGATTTCCTCCTGTGCCAAGTGCTTAGTTTCCTCTGTTTGTGTCTGCAGCACACTTACCTCAATGCAGCCTTGGTGGCTGCTGTTGTCACATGTTGTCCCTTTCCATAGTGCTGTGCTGCCCAAGCATGATCTAGAAAGAGTTTCTAAACTCCCAGAGGTTGTGACCCTGCTTGCTCCATGGGCAACACGGCATAGTTTATGAATTCAAGCTGTGGAAATCTGTTCTTCTCAGGCTCCAGTCTCTGAGTGTTATCAACACACAAACTGATGCTGATTTTCCAGTGTCAGGGAAGGACTGAGACAACATCCAAAAATATCAAAGCCATTATGTAGTTTAAAAATTGTTTGGCCAAAGAAAGACTTCTGAGTGTGATAAAAGTGCTGGTTACAGGTGACAACAGTGCTGCCTCTAAAAGTAATATTTTTTTTACCCCCATCTCAGAATGAGAACATGGCCATGTCAGAGCTCAGATGATCTCTCACAGCTTTTCTTTTTCACTCAGCAGAGCTGATTTTGAGAACTCTGCAAGTGTTTCCCAGGCACATCCATAATGTGCAGTGAAGTCTTGTATGAAGAAACTTGAAGAAAGGCTGCCCTGAGATGATAATTCAGGGCCAGAAATCTGAGATAATTGTAGGATCCAGGACCCACTGGGATCAGCTCTTGTTTCAGTAGAATGGTATGTACTAAGAGTTTTATCATTCTCTAGTCTTTCTTACAGCTATTTATGGAAGAATTTTATGGATGATTTTTGGTGTCTGCATGAAGGGGTAATTGTAATATTTTCCTTAACAATGTTAGGTGATATATTTGCCCTATAATTCTTGAAATGCATGGAAATTAATTGCCTTTAAATTGTACATGGAGTAAAAGTTCACCAAAAAGAAGCATTGAACAACAGCAAAACTCTCCCATATCCAAAAAAAAAAAAACAAAAAAAAGAGGAAAAAAACCCCCATCTTTTCATCACTCTTGCTCATATAATGTGGAACCAGCTGCTCATTTTCAGCACTTGCCCAATCTCTGTGTCTCACCTTGCAGAGTATGATTGCAGGATATACATTTTCTAGGGAATCAGTAGTGATAAATATTGATATTACTGTGTTAAACTCATAGTAGCTGCAGTAACAGTCAAGAAAAATCTTGGTGATTTTCAACAAAGATTGAAAAGCTTCCACAGAATTTGTTCAAATCATGCTGCAAATACACGTCTCCCAGAGTAAATGGCACTTTATAGTACTTGCAAATTACATCTGGAAGTACTATTTTCTGTACAGCCTAGAAAATCTAGTCTCTCAGCTCCTCTGGCTCTCCAGCCTCCAGAATTGCTGCTTGAATGGATATATTGTGCAAAATCAGATTGATTTGGCATACAACAGGGTGCTCTCATCTCGTCGCACAGAAAGCCAAATGCTTCATTAAATATTTTGCCAGTTCTACTTTTTAGAAACAGCACTTAACTGCACAGTTACTACAGCCATTACAATCCATCGAAGTGCTGCAATAAATTGCCTGTCGCCCGAATGGGAAAGTTTACATAATAGAACAAAATACAAGCTTTTATGCTACTAGCCATTGAAAAAAATATATACATTTACACAGCTTGGACATTAGATAAAAACTGCTGCCTTCACAGAGTTACAGCCAGGACTTCAGATAGAAAGTAGTATTAATAGTCCCTGTCTTTCTCAAAAAGGGAGGTTTAGTTTCTGTTTTTAAAATTAATACTGCTACTTCTGGTTCTGAGTAATTCAGTGAAAATGAAAGGGCCCCAGTTCTTTTTCTACAGCTAACTATCCTAGGAAGTAGACATTATTGTACAGTATGGATTTAGGTACATGCCCAAATTCTAACTTCTGCTGATGCTGATTTTCACCCATCTTCTCACCCCAGTGTTCCTTACATGGACCTGATTCTGCAGATGCAGAGTGTGGAAAAGGGCCCAGAAATTAGTTACAGACACCAATGTTTTCTTTTTGCAGACAGGTATGTCTGGTACCTGAAAACCATCACATTCTAACTTATGGAAGCAATGAGGCTGAACCATGTTTTTTTTTTTTTGTTGTTGTAGAGAATTTCCACAGCAGGCAGGTAACTAATTAGACTTTTACAGGTGAAGGTAATGCATTCAGGAAAGCCATGTCTGCTCACAGAGTACAAGTACAGCATCCTTATGGTGAGGCACTTACCAGTGGAGGTGATGCTACAAAAGAGCTCTTTTTCAGCTGGGCACTGCAGCTTTCAGGTGGCAAAGCCTGCAGCTCTGGAGGCAGAGTCTGCAGGCAAGAAAAACACTCACCTGCCTTCTGGCCAAGCAGGCAGTTTCAAAAGCCACCCAGGCAGTTTCAAAAGCCACAGGCTACTGCTGCTCTTTACTGGTGATATAGAAAAAGCTGGGATGCTACCCTTAGGTGCAAACCGCAGGAAAAGTGGTGTCAGTCGGTGGGATAGCTGTGACCGCTGAAGTTTCAAGACTGGTGATAAATAAAATTTAATAAATTTCTTCAAATATAAATAGATTTTAAAAATATGTATACATCTATACAAAGACAAATAAATGCTTTCAGAACTTCCGTCATGGAAAAAAATTCTTTAGACTCAAATACTTTAGTCATTTTTAGCAGTTTTTTTTGTTGCTTGAAATGTCTGACAGGACTTACTGGTGTTTGCCCAGGGTAGTCTGGGTAGGTCACTGTAAGTCTTGCAAAGAAAGGCTAGGCACAGTACCCTTTAATTTTCATGGACAAGCTTGGTTGAATCACTGGGGAAGCCATGAGTGATCTATTCACAACCAGGGACTTTTAACGTATTATGCTCTTCATATATATTATGAATGTGTGTGGCCCTCTAATTACCATCCAATCATCAGAGCATCAAAGTGCCTTACATTGTTTACAGTCCTGAAAAAACAGAGTCAGGTTTTATGAGCCTGACAATATATCTTTTTTTTTTTTTCGTTTATATTATGTGATTTCTTTTTAATCATATGAGAAGAAACTTTCTACATAATCATTGCAATAAACCTTTTTTGAGGCTTTTAGAAAATTATTTTGTACTTGCACTGCTGAAAATGGATGCTGAGTCCTATTTACATGTTCAAAAATAAGTCCTTAAATCTTTTAAAGTACAGAGGGCTTGGGGGACCTCCCTGTAGGTGCCCCTGTTTATATTGCCAAAGTTCAGCTAGTGGTTGCAAAAACCCAGCAGCCAACTTACTAATGAGCTTGTTTTGACAGGACTGCATAGCTCATTGCTTATTAATGCAGTGTTGCTGGCTGGATCATGCCACACTTTCTGGAACTGTAAAAGTGATTCAAGGGACTGTATCAAAACCAAGCTGCAAACATAATTTGGAACCAGACTGACTGGATCCACAATCCAGTTCAAATAATCAGGACAGGACTGCCATTTTCCCATGCACTGCTGTTCTATTCACCTCAAAACTTTGAGAGTCTTCAGTATCCTGAGACAAATTTGTCCTGGGGATAACTCAAATGAAGTGAGTGAAGTCACACCAGGGATTCATTTGGCTCATTACTAACATCTTGTCTCCTACCAGCATGCTCTGCATTGCTCAGCTGACACACTGTGGAGTGTGATGAAGACAGAAAGGGTCAGTTCAGCGTTCAGGCTCTTCTATCTTTTCCATGGCAAACTGGTTTTTTTCATTTTATTTTTAAAATAAGAGGAGCATAAGTGCTGTGGGCTGAAAAGAGTTTAGAATTGCAGTGATCAGTGGGGAGATGCCTTCCTCAAATTTATTCCTCCTGTCTTCCTAGGTAGTTGAAATTTTGCAGTGTAATGCACTTTGTTAATGTGTTTAGGGATTCACGAGGCCTTCATGATCCTGTTGACTTGCCATAAAACATCCTGTGGGCTTTTCCATGTGCAGTTTTTCTGGAAGAATCCTTTTCCTTGCTCAGTTTCTAACTGAAATGTGTGAAGATTGATTGACATCAATCATCATCTATGACATCAACAATCTCTGACAAGCTTGAAGAATCGATCCATTTGGCCTGAGAATTAATCTGACATTGGAGTCTCAACACTGTCTACTCAAGGATGACCTCAGGGCATCTTTAACAAAGAGTCTTTATTAATTTAGATTTAGAAATCTCCAGAATAAATACAGTAGCTCTGTTTTATTATTCCATTTACACAGATACGTAGAAGGAAACAATGGAAATTAGAAAGTCTGAAACATTTCCTTTTTTTTTAAATTAAAATATTTATGACACTGTGATTACATTATATACATGCACATGCATGTGTAGATGCACACAGACATGTGGACACTTGTGGACATATGCACACAGAGAAGTGTGCACATCTTTCCCCCGAGGAGGCATTTGTATCTCATTGATTGTACAACATTGCCCTTAAGAATCATGGAGAATAGGTTAAACAAAATTCTCACTGTAAATCCATGAAACAAATCTTAAAATGACAAGAGTGAAGTTACATTTCCCGTTTATGGAGGAGATAAAAAAATGCCAATGTTACACAAAATTTTGCCAGTATGTCTCTGCCAAGACAACATAAATCTGGAGCCACACTGTACTATGTCAGATCAAATCTCTGGGGATCAAGGCTTGAAAAACAAAAAAAACCCCAACTATATACTCCTGCAGTTCCTGCTGACTAATTGTATCACCCCCAGGTCTGACAGGGGATCATTACAGTGGATGAGCAGTACACTCCTCTTCTTCTGGTTTTGGACCTCTTCAGCCCAAGAGCTCCAGAACACCTTGTTTGTGTTGCTGTGATACACAATTCTGATGGGTTCGAAGAAACTTATTTATCTACAAGTCTATGTGTCTGTCTTACTATACATATAAGCACAGTATGGACTTGCCTAATCTCTTCTGTGAGATTAAAATATTGTCTTTTATTTTTAGTGCTCCCACAGGTGTCACTGGAATTACTTGGATATACCTGAAAGCCAAACTTGGTCTTAAGTTCATAAAAGTTAATAGTATCAGTAGAATACTGTAATTAGAAAATCTCCTACACTTAGCAGGAACAGTAGGATTTAATAACTTATGATTCCAACTCTGATATATATTCATGGGGTTAGAATAAGCCTTTTTCTTTTCCATACTAAAAGAATGTGCACTGACTGGTTTTGCTCCAAATATTTCATGTGATTTATAATAAAAGCTCTTTTATCCTCTGTGAAAATTAATACAAAGGACAATTTCTCTTTTCTTTTAAAAGTATTTTAAATGGTTTCAAATTTACTATCGGTATGCATTGATTAAGTAAAATAATGTTCAATAAGAATAGGAATACATCTAAATAGTACCTTTTATTTTTGTACTGCTAGGTATTCAGCTATGTTATGACCCTGTAACCTTTCAGCTCTCATTGCTGGAATCAGAAACAGGAGACTGTGGTACGTTTTCTTTGGCTTCATGATAAGACATAATTGTTTTTGTTTCAGTCCATGTTGCTTTCACTGTCATGGAATTTGGCTTCAAAAATCAGCTTTGAAAAAAATATCACATCTCAAATTGAAGAAAACTGACTTAAAGAAAAATGTGCATTATTCCACCTGCAATTTTTGATATATTATATACTGATATGGTGTCCTAAATACTGAAAACTCTTCAGTCTTGGTTGAGTAAAACAGAAGACACCTTTTGACTCTTAGTGAAACGTCTGATAAATATTAATTTCTCTGGTTTTGTAGAAAAGCTGAAAATTGTCCACATTTCCTACAATTTCTTCCCCTGCAAATGTTTGATTCTGGGCCAATGAGATAATTATATGATCTTTCACTCTCCTCTGAAATAAAAAGTGTTCACATAAAACAAGGCTATTATTAAGTGCACTGTGACTTACAAGATTCTTCAATGTGCACTAAACACACCATGTTAAATCTTACTAAAAGGGGGAAGCCAGCTGCTGTGCTGATGATATTGTGATCCCTTCTAATCACCTGTGCTGGGATTAACTCATCTAAATCTAAATTTTATCACCTTTAAGGCAGAAGTCTTGTTTTAGCTGATCATTACAGCTTCTGCTATTCTAAGAGCAGCGAGATGAGCCTGGTCCCTGTAGTGATACCAAAGGGCTGGAAAGGATTTAGAGAGCATTGAGAAGAGATATTATAGGGAAAGGTAGAGGGAATCAACAGCCAAGGAGAGTGGGATAACCCAAAGGGGATGCAAGGAGAAAAGGCAGAGTTCCTGTTCAGCAAGGAAAAGGAACATTGAGGACACACTTCATTAAATACTTACATCCTGTTAACAATAAATAAATGTAGGGTGAGAAGAGACTCTCAAGGACAGCTGTAGCTGACTTGTTGCTTTGGAGATTTAGAAGTGCAGGCTGCCTGGGAGAAAAACCCAGACAGCTCAGAGGAGGGGTTAAATTTCTTTACTAGTCTGTGTCTTTGCATGTAAAGACTAACAAAATTGAAATGATCACTAATAGAAAGGCGTCTATAAGACTTTCTGTGGAAGATGCATTTCTAGTTCATCAGAAGTCCTCTCCTCTTCAGGAGACCCACCATGATGATGTGCTCCAAAGTGGGGTTTCCTTTTAGTTTCTTCTAATTATTCATTTCCTCCATAATTTGGCTGTTCTAAAGTATTTTTAAGTTTTATTGCCTTTCTATAAACAGCTAATGCACCTGTTGATATGGAGGTTGCTTTTTCAGAGATCTACATCCATTTGAATACACAGTTTTGCTAAGAAAAAGGGCACAGTTAGAAAGAAATTCCTTACCTTGAGGGTGTTGTAACAGTTTGCCCAGAGAAGCTGTGGATCCCCCAGCCTTGGAAGTGTTCAAGGCCAGGTTGGATGGGGCTTTGAACAAGTCTAGTGGAAGGTGTCCTTTCCCATTTCAGCGGGGTTGGAAGTGGATGATCTTTAAAGTTCTTTCCAACCAAAACCATTCTAGGATTCTATGAAATTTGACACTGGTTGGTTAGGCAATTGGAGTTGGAAGATGGTCTCATGGGTGCATTTTATGAACTCTTGTCATATTTTTTGAATGTGTTTAGATTTATACTGCCCATCTTTGCTACATAGTTAGGAAGTATATTTATGTATCTTCAGTACCCTATAGCATACAGATGTTTGAAGAAAATACCAATAGTAAGAACAACAAAAGCAGTTTCCAGAATTTCAAAGTAATGACTCCATTAAATCCTCTTAAAGCATATGGTTCTTCATCAAATATTTCTGCAGTTGGGATGTGTTGAGGCAGATGCAGGCTATGAAAACAGGTAGCCTGTTGATACAGATGCCATCAGATCTCAGTTGCTTGGATGAGAAGGACAGAAGCATCTGCTGTGTATGTACAGAAACCTGTGAACAGACCAAACTCATTCAGAAATGGCCACTTCTGGCAAACTGATAAATGCTGCAGTACTTTTTAGAATTAACAAACAGGAACAGAGCAGCAGCTTAGCATGGAATTAATTATGATTATCTGTAGAACCTCAAATTCCTTCTAATCTTCAGGAATTTTTAAAAACCAAGTAAGGATAAGGTTAAGACATCTGATTTCTTTAACACAAAACCCCCTCAGAATTAGACATGGGTGTTAATCATATTTTGACGAATTCTCATTTACATTTTAGGAGTAAATGACGTATCTTTAACAAAAGGCTTAAAGAATTTAATGAAAGTGTGTTTTTCCAGATGTACAATATTGCTGGTTTGCTTTTATATAGCCATCATGAGTTTCAAAGTAAATTTAACCTTAATTATGTTGAAAGTCTCTGTAGATTTTTTAAGTAGCTGCAAATCTACAATGCTGAATATGGAGTAACAAATTTCCTATTAGAGAAACATATTGGTAATTTGTTAAACAAGTCACACCTGATTGCCAGTTACACCTCATTGGTATGCTGTTAAGACAAACCCCTTCACATTTAGTTAGGTATTGTTTCAAACAACTTGCCAGCAAAGATTTTTATTTCGATGTTGGAAAGCAATATTTCATACATACTCAAAAACAATAACATTTGAATGACAGTTATTTTCAACTTGGGATTTTGACAAAGACTCTTAATTGTTATTCCGAGGGAAAAATCTTCATTAACAGGGAGTCTGGGTTATGAATATTTATCAATTACCTAAGGAGAGAATCCTTGAGAGGAAACGTTATTTTCTAAATAATTCAGCCTATAAAAATTAGTCTGGGAATTCCTAAGTTTACATTTAAAATACATATGAATTTCCTACATCTCTTGAAACCTGAACTGCTTCAAAACCTGACTTAACCACTGCTTTGCCACTGTCCTTGTACCCAAATACCTGCCACATTTGGTCTTCACAACCCAGGCTTTTTTCTCAGAAGACGAGGAAACCTGGAATTTTGAATACAAAGATAGTTCATATTGATGGTTGGGTTTGGGTGCAGCTAAAAGAGGGTCATTCACATGGGTTCTTAAATTTATTTCCTTTTTTTTGACTTTAAGAAACCACTTCTTAATAGTGTTTCTTCCTTCTTTTTTTTCCCTATAAATAAATAATAGCTGAATAAAGGAAACACCCTAGTTGAACAGAGTGAGAAGGTTTATGAAAATCAGAAAGCAAAGGAAGAACCAAACAGAAGGAAGAAAATTATAATATTTTCTCCCTTAGTTTAACCTGCCTCATCACAGCATGATCAAAAGCAATGGATACTGATGGGGTATAGTTTCTTTAAAAAAAAAAGCAAACTCATATTCAGAGAATGAAACAAGTTCATTTGAGGGTGCCAGATTCTTTGCATGTAACCCAGTAGATGAATGCAGCACCGATTGAATCACACCGTTTTCAAACAAGATATTATTATTTAATTATTTTACACAGATCCTTTGTTTGCACTGTATTATTTAGACATTGAAATGTGGTACAAGACTTTAACGCTCCTGATCCAACCCACATTCCAAATACATGAAATGGGTAAAATTCTCATTTAATGAGAACAGAAGAAGGTTGACAAAAAAATACTTAAAGAACTGTTGAAATACCTCATCCAGAGTTGCAGTCCAATGACATCTGTAGCTTGTCATTGTGCATTGTGCTTTAGAGAAAATGTCATGTGAATTTCTCTCTACTGCTGTCCAGTTATAGTGAAAACTCTTATATCAGGGTAAGAGTAGGAAAACAGAACTAACAGCAAGGGGGTTTGCTGTTGCCTGCATGTTGCACAGCTGTCTCTGCTGGCTAAACCACAGGTGCTACATGCCCTTGCTTAAAGCCCTGGTTCAGATCAGATCACTATATAAACTTGTATTTGTGATAAAACACAACTTTCTGTAGTTGCAAGGCAAAACTTGGACAGACAAATGTAGTTGCAAGCAGGTGCATGCTGGAGTCTGCAGGCCTGAAACAGCCCTGAGAGGTGCATACAAAGCTGGAGTGCTAATTCAGGACTCAATGTTTCATTAAGCTCAGCACCAGCCCAGCAGAAACAGGAACAGAAGAACACAGGAGGCTTACACTAGACTATGTTGCTTAATTTAAGCATAGGAAGCCTCCCAAATATTGCCTGCAGGAAGGACAAGATGGCAAGTGCTGCTCTCAGGGCTGAGAGGGGGCAAAGTGCACTCTTCACCTCTTGAAATGGAAGTACCTGCAGCGTGGCAGGATTTGTGGATTGCCTTGGCTGCTCAGTAGGAACAATATTTGTTGGCAATAAACTACACACATTAAGTACTGCTGGTTTTCTAGGCAGGGAATTGCAGAACTATTTATTTTCCTGACCAAATGCTGAAAAGTGGGTATGTTCTCCACTGATCTTTACATTTTTGTCCTAATACCCCAAAATCCTGGTGATGGATGTCAGTTATTGTGCGAGAATATCTGTTTTGCTGTATGTCTAAATTTTAAGGCTTTCTTTCAGGAATTAAACTATCTAAAGTAAATATGTAACAGTATATTCAAGCTGAAGAACATTTTGAGACTGTACCATTTACCAGTGCTGAAAATGCATTTTCTGTGCAATGGATGGGTTATTGCAACACAACTGAGTCAATGCATCTGGCTGATGCTTTATTCCCAGTCATAGCTTCCCTTTGGTGTTTGTCATCCTGGTTGAGTGGGAAAATCCTTAGTAACTGACTGTTAGGGTTATATCTTATAGTGTGAAGAAACAGAGATTTCATTTACCTCTCTGTATGAAGAAAATAAGCCAATTTGACTGATTTATCATACAAGGGAGAAGACTGCTAGCTCTTGGAATCCATCCTGTAGTTATCCTTTGCAAATGGGGTTCAAAAAGCATTCTCTGTCATGGCCATAGAACTACCGAAGACACTAAAACTGTCAACAAATTTGGTCCAGGGGCCCTGTTTGTAGTGGAAAAGATGGTTCTCCATCATCATTAAAAGTCTACTCTGTTTTTCATGAGGGAACTTTGAAAACAGTGTATTAGCATCATATTTAGTTGTATGTAAATAGAGAAAGTTGTAATCAAAAACTGAACATATGGTTTCCAATTTGGGGTTGCACTAATTCCTTTTACAATTCATGAGAATAAAAGTGAAGAGTAGATTTTAGGATTGCACTACTTTGTGAAGCTTTGCTTCAGAAATGTCACAGGTTATTAGGATCCAAAATGTGCATTCAGACTCCCTGGAATGAATTAGTTCTTGCCTTGCAAAGATAAGTCAGGTGACATTTGATGTTTCTGTGCCATTTACTGCTCTGGCAGCTGGGTGGCAATTGCAGCAGCTGTCCTTCCAGCCCCTCTGCTGTGTTATCCTCCAACTCCTGTCTTGCTGTTTTTTTCCCCAGTCTAACATTTAAGTAATTCACATTGGAAGTATCTGACTGTTCTTTCTCTATCGAAATGCAACCATTGGATACATAATAGCAGGAAAGCAGCTAGGCAACTTTTTTTTTTTTTTTTTTTTTGGTGTTTAAAACATTTTGCTTCCAGCAGCACAGCATTTGGAGGAACAAAAGAGATACTAAGCAGAGATGAACTAGATGGGGAGGGAATTGAATGGGTTGAAAGATAAATGACAATATGCTCAAGGGTTATGAGAGCCATCTAGCGATAAATACACTAGGAGTGAAAAAGGTCACTCTGAATAAGTGAGTGCAAAAAGTAATCAAGCATTAGAAAGAGGGACATGCCATGTGTAAAGAATGAAGTACTGGAGTTAAGAGTATAAATACTGATAAGGAAAAGAAAGTGGGAGAATGAAAGCAGATTGCCCAAGAGCTTTCAAAAGTTGCACAATAAAATTGGCTTCAAGAACACCAGGACAAAGAGGTTGGTCAGAGATGCCGAAAAAGGCCAAGAGATCCACAAGGGATGCAGATGCCTGGGTCCAGCCAGGCAAAAGCCAGGCAAGTCAGAGCTGGACTGCAGAGGCAAGTGAGGGGGCACGGCACAGCCTTTCTTGGGAAGCTGTTGTGCCCAAAGGTAGCCCCCACAGCTTTGGGGCTGCTCTAACAGAGCAGAGCAGTGGCTGCAAACAGGACTGAGGCCAGGGGCACAGCACAGACGTGTCCTCGGCAGCCCTTTGCTTGCCATACTGCGCTGCCATCAGGAAAGGCAGAAGCTGTGTGCCTGCAGGAATTGCTTCAGGCTGGTCATGCTTGTTCTGCAGTCAGATTCTGCACAAAGCCTCTGTCTGGCATTCAGGGAAGATCTACTCTGACATGCAGCAATGATAGCTTGCTGGGAATGTTTTTTACTGCTACGAGACTGAATCATATGCAGAGCCTAGTCATTTCAGCACCCACCTGGTTCAGTTTAACACAAGACCTATTTCTATAAATTTTACAAGTCTTCCATATGGCATATACAGGAGATTAATTTTGAACCCCTACTGCATGTTTACATCTTGATTCTGGGCACTTTAATACGTAGTTAAAGATAGAAAAAAATCTCAGGAAAAAAATCCCTGTGTTTACTGCCAGCTTGTCTAACTAGTTCTTATCAGCCTGTCTCCTGGGCTGTGAGAGAGTGTGGGTTTTAGGCTTCTCATCTCTGCATGTCATGGACAGCCCACAGGGTAAGGACACAGAAATGGCAGCTATAATGCCAATGTTAAGCCAAACAAGATCAGTGCATCAGAAACCTGATCTCACCTGAGGAAGGGAATGCTATCTGGAGGGACTTGGACAAGCTTGAGAAATAGGTTTGTGTGAACCTCATGAGGCTGAACAAGGGCAAGTACAAGGTGCTGCACCTGGACTGGGGCAACCACCATTATCAATACAGACTGAGGGATGAACAGGTCGAGAGAAGCCCTGCTACGAAGGACTTGGGGGTGCTCATGGATGGATGGAGGCATGGCTGAAAAGCTGCACATGAGCTGCCAATGTGCACTTGCAGCTCAGAATGATAATCACATCCTTGCCTGCATCAAAAGCAGTGTGGCCAGCAGGTAAAGGGAGGTGTTTCTGCCCCTCTGGTCTCATGAGCTGAGCTGGACTTCTGCACTCAGCTCTGGGGCCCTCAGCACACAAAAGAAGAACCATTTCAAGAGGAAGGCCACAAAAATTATCAGAGGATGGAGGACCTCTTGTATAAGGACAGGCTAAGAAAATTGGGGTTGTTCAGCCTGGATAAGGGAAGGCTCCAGGGAGACCTTACTCTGGCCTTTCAATGTTTAAAGGGGAAACCCTTATAATAAAGATGGAGACATATTTTAGACATATTTCTTTGTGACAGGACAAGTGGTAGTGTTTTTTTAACTAAAACAAAGTAGATTTTGACTAGATATAAGAAAGAAATTTTTTATGGTGAGAGTGGCAAAAGACTGGAACAGGCTATCAGAGAGGTAGTAGATGCCCTATCCCTGGAAACATTTAAGATCTGGTTGGATGTGGTGCTGGTTGAAGATGTCCCTGATCATTGTATGGGGAATTGGACTAGATAACCTTTAAAGATCCCTTCCAACATAAACTATAAACTATTCTATGCTTCTGTGAATCAATGAAACCTGATTTGCCTGACCATTCAGATAGACCTAACTGGCATAAAGCTCCTGATAGTAAAGTTCTCCAGCTCGCTCCTTCTTCCTTATACAAAGACTGCAGGCGTAGTAATAGTATGGGACATTTAAGAAACCGGACTAATGCCTGATGAATTACACAAGGAAAGAGTGATGGAAAACATATTGGTGTGCAAAAACCCCCCAAATCCTGAGTTAAAGTTGTGATTGGGTAGGAATAGGGAGAATTATGCATATGATAATTTAATTTTGGTATTTTGGGGGCTGAGTAGTTCCTGAGCCACTTGAAAGGTCTATCATGGAGTTCTATAGTGGTTCCATACTTGTAGGAGCCCTTGGCTCCCATTGTTTACTCTGATTTTGCTCAGGTGAAACTCCCCACAACTTCATCAGAAGAGAACTGAAACCTGCATCACCACTTGTGGAACACTCCTAGGTACACGAGTGAGGGGCACAGGCTACAGGGATTGGGATTTTAGCATATGCACCACTAGAGAATTTTAATTGCTTGTCACAAGGAAGGGAGAAGACCTACAGTGAAGTGTTGCTTTAGCCTTTTTTGTCCAGAAATGTCTTCTCTCTTTGCTAGTGAGAAAAGATAAACTTTGTTTGTTTGTTTGTTTATTTGTAAGACTCTTCCCATCTGCTTTCTTCCAGAGTTATTGAGCTGTGGTTTTAATGTGAGACAATCACTGAAATGACATTTAAATTGAGATATTCCTTGCTTATTTCAAAGGAAAGCTAAGCATAAAGAAGGAACAATCCAATACAGAATTTCTTTCATGATTGATCTCTACTTGTAAGGAGATTTTCTGCATTTCTCCCTTAAGGAAAAAAAAAAACAACCAAACTTTTGTATACTCTTAAGTGAGATCAAGGACTGTTCAGAAAAGATTAACATATAACTGTACTGGGAACAGTCAACAAGAAACAGAGTAAAGAAAATTTCATAGCAATGTCTAACTGGGATTACCAGAGGTTGTTTGTGGTTGATTATAATGAAGATAGGAACAAAAATTAAGAAAATATCCAGTATGTGATACCTAAAATAAAATTAAAATCAATAGTATACCTGCTTGGTCTGGCATAGCTGGGGGGTTTAGCTGACTCTCACCATTATTGTTTCTGCTTGGAAGCTGAGGAAGTCTTTTTATGCCCACGAGATGTATGCCCAGCAATAGAATTATTAAAGAGATGTGTGTCTCTCCACCATGGAAGAATAAGTGTGTAAGAAAGCTTCTGTGTTCACAGTGAATCAGTGGCTTCTCAGTGCTGCCTGGCTTTGAAAGCTAAGACATCACAGGATGTGGAGTTCTGAAAATGATGGGTGGCTTGATCCTAGGCCCAAAAGTCCCATACTGGGCACAAGAGATGGATGGGCCATCTCTGGCAGGGATCCCAGCACCCAGGTTCCCTGGCAAATGAGTCACTGGTTGCTGCATGTATGAGACTATGTGTATGTATGCAGAGGGCAGCATTTTCCATCCCCAGGAAGGAAAGTGAAGGGGAATTTGCAAGGACTACTTTCCAGAATTTTGTTTATGCTCCTCCTAAACAGCATTAGAGGGGACAGACCTGCCCCTGCTTTGTTCAGACTGAACAACTTCCATCTGACATAGCAGCTGGACAAAATCTGAATTTACTTCCTGGGTAATAAGAACAAAAGTATTATCACAGCTGAGCCCCATGTCCCAGTCACGTGTGATGATGTGTCACAAGGCTGTGTCTCCAAAAGCCAGGCAGAGATAATTGTCTTCTGTCTTTAACCATTTTGAGGAGTTTTGTTTTCATCCTTTCAGCTTTAATGGCTTGCCTCTTTCCTGTGGTCTGGATAATCAATGCAGTGTTTATAATCAACAATGCAGTGTTTATAATCAACACTGAGTGATTTTTCATGAAGTAAAACACAAAGAGTGGCCTTGCTGAGTAGGCAACATTAATGTATTTGATTTGTATTTTATTCCCAACCATTTATTCTTAACTTGACCCCCGTTCCTCCCTGCAACTATCAGGCTTTCAGCACAAATGATAGAGCAGAAGCATGCACTGGCTTGCTTCATATTAGGCTATATTCACAGTTGCTGATGTTTCATAAATCACACCTGAACAACTGAGCTTTGGTAGAGGTCTGTGGATCTTATATTGGTTCTGCAAACACATGTGTAGGGAAAGAAGTTGAGAGGAGTATGTGTACAGTTCTGTGGCTAGGGAGTTTCACAGGAAGCATTTCTTACCCTATGCAGAACTTTTCCCTGCTGCCTGTCTTCAGGTCTAGCATTAACATCATGTCACTAGCAAATGTCAAAGATGTTTTATCAGGTTATTTCATTTTGGTTTTGCCATTAATATGCACCTACATTATTTCCTCTTCTTTGTCCTTACACTCCAGTTATTAAAACACTTTAATATTCCCTATGGATCTTCTTTAGTCAGCCTATACATATTTAATACAAGCAGCTCCTCTGAGGGCAGCAGTCCTTCTATCAGCACCTTTACTGAAACAAGCTTACGTCTTCCTTGAATGCAAAGTGGAGGAATACACTTGTAAACTAAATGAGTTTAGAGAAAAAGCATCAAGTGAACATCACAAACTCCTCAATTCCTAATTTTTAAAAATGACACTGATATACTAAAAAAGCCATTATGCATCAGAATATGTTGTCTTAGAGGAGAGAGGTGTCACATGGCAAAAGCATATGTGCAAGAGGAAAAACAAATTGTTACCCCTAAACAAATGATATTTATAATCTAAAAAAAAATAGCTGGGCAGTAAGATAGAGCTTGGAGGCAGTGCTGAATTGAAAATATAATCTTTCTTTTGGTTCTTTAGCCATCTCTGCTTGAGGTAGCTTCTCTGGCCAGTGATGGGCTAAGATCCTTCAAAAAATATTTGAGGAAAGAATGGATGAAAGCATTTCAACCAAGACTCTTCAGTCTTAAGAATTATTTTAAGCATCTTAGTTGTGTCTAACTTCCACCTTCCAAAGTTAATTTTCATCAGGGTCATGCCTTTATGATTTTCTACTCCTTTTTTTCAGTGCCTGCAGGATGAACTATTTTTCTCATGGATGATGCATTTTTAAGCAAATTTGTATTTTGCTGCTCTTTGCTCATGCACTGAGGTGTAAAATATTCTTGTCCTTCGTCAGTGCATAACATTATGTGAAAAATAAACGAGTGTAGCTTTTTCTCCTTTAGGTCACACATGTTGATATTCATTCAGACTGGACCTAAGGCAGAACTTTCTCTCCTGGAGAAAAATCACCTCCTCTGGCTTTAGGTGCATCTTTCTTCCTGGCACAGCAAAGGATTCAGGGATGGGTGCACAGCTGACTTTTCTCTGTCACAGTGATGACTGGCTCTCCAATAAAAGCATCTCTCCATTCTTATTGTTCTATGAAAATCAGATATTTTTAGCTCACTTTGCAGACACCAATTGGGAGTGACATTCTGCCCTTTTAGAAAAGTAAATTCAGTCACTGAAAATATAAGTTCCAGTCCTGCAAATGGATACGTGTGGATAGTCTGTGCCTCTTTGCTGATCCATATTGATCATGGATAAGGGTCTGTCTCTGCAGATAGCTTTGAAGGTTCAAGGTCTCTGTTGTGGCAACATAAGCAGTTTGCTAAGAGCCTGTACATAAAAGGAAACTGGGAGATGAAGTGGAAAATCTTGTCTCTGACCTCCCTCCTGACAGCATGGGAGGAAAGAATGTCAACTTGGGCATTTTTCGGTTTTGACTGTGTGTAGCTTCAGTGGAGTTAATGATACTTAACTAGTGTTTCTGTAGACAGCTAATCTGTTCTTCTGATCCTCCCAAGGCTCCCTGCCCCTTTCCCCTTTTATTAAAAAATGAACCCACTCAAGGCAGAATTTTAATCTTTTGTGACCTGCGGTTTTCATAAAGAGCTGGTTGGACAGGAACAATCATAAAGTTTCTGTATCTGATGGCATTGTTCTGAAGCATTTGTTGTGCTCCCCACTTGTGGTTCAGCTGATAAGCACAGTTCAAGAAATAAAAAAAAAGCATTGTTGATTGTCAACAGGCATAACAAAACTAGATTGTGTTTTGATGGTATTTTAGCAGAGCTATTCTTTTAAAAATGTGCAAAGTTGACTGTGCTGTTTTGGATAGACATTTTCTAAATGCAGAAAATGCAATGGGAACAACAAAAGACATTAAAATCTTTAAGATGAAAAAGATCAGACAGACTTTTTTCTGTCCAATCCATTAAGTTGTCTCAGGGATGGATTATGTGATGTAATTATCACCATAAATGCACCTGATTAAAAAATTTACATAATTAGTGTATTAGTAAGTAGCTTTGAAAAGAACTCTACATATATTTGTGTGTGTGTGTATATATATATATATATGGTCAAAAAGATCATGCACACATATATTGGCAAATTTTATATCTAGTCAAAGAAAGGCACCTAGTAACCAGGACCTTCCTTCTGCCATAATTCAAAGACCAGTAGCTGAAAAATGAGAAGCTGGAAATCTTTAGGAGAAGATTTCAAAGTGGTTTATAATACAATANTCTCCTCTCCTCTCCTTCCCTTTTTCTAAACAATGCTGGAGAATAGTGTTAGGAAAAAAGAAATATTTATTGACTTTGTAATGGGATTAAGGAAAATTGGAAGAGAGTATCATTAACCCAAGGGATAAATGTTATATATGCAATCACTGCTATCCAAACTGTTGTTCATCTGGAAAACCAATTTAAGTTAAGCCTTTTTTAATTGCTTCTCTGTGTACATTTACTCAAATCAAGAAAGGGGCAGAAATATTTATTTTCTCTTTGCCAGAATTTTGTTGTGAATGTCTACCGGGAAAAAAGAATTTCCTTGGAAAATTTGCTGCTCCTTTTTCTGATTTTCTGGTCAATAGAGTGGTAGGCCATCAGCTTCTAAGAGCTGTAGCAGCTCTGCCTATGAGTAGCATTTGTATGGTGGCAGGATACAGGGGCCACTATTGGAAGTTTTTGCTATGTCAAATCCTTTATGCCAAGAGTCCTCCAGTGAGGTGCAGCACATCATGTGGGCTCTGATACTTNCTTTTTTTTTTCTTTTCTCTTTTGGATACTTCTTATAAATATGGATTTGAACAGAAATGTCTGCTTCAGAGTCAGAATATCTCTATCCACTGAAGGAAGGAAGATTTCATACTGCAGTAACAGGGATTGGGGTGCAGCAGAAGGTGTCTAGATGAGATTGAGAATTTCTCAATACCACATCACAGAAACTCCTTTATATCAAAATGAAACATTACATATTAAACTGTTGGAGAGTGTTCAGGGGAGGGCCATGAGGACGGGGGCGTCTGGAGGGGAAACGTGGNTGTCAAATCCTTTATGCCAAGAGTCCTCCAGTGAGGTGCAGCACATCATGTGGGCTCTGATACTTGGAGATACTGCTGAAATGCCATTGAGAGAGGAAGTTTGAGATGAGATGAGCACAAAGATCAGATTAATCTCAAAGATGAGATTTCAAAAATGAGATTAACACAAAGATTTTCCAGCTTCTTCAGACTCAAGTTCTAAGNGAGAGTGTTCAGGGGAGGGCCATGAGGACGGGGGCGTCTGGAGGGGAAACGTGGTGAGGAGCAGCTCAGGTCACTTGGTCTGTTCAGGCCAAAGAAGAGGAGACTGAGGAGAGACCTCTCTGCAGTCACAACTTTCTCATGAGAGGAAGTGAACAGGCAAGTTCTGATCACTCAGGCACAGGATGTGACCCTTGGGGTTCCTGTGCAGCGCCAGGATTTGGACCCGATGATCCTGATGTGTTCCTTCCAGCTCAGCATATTCTCTCATTCTGTGGTTCACACTTTTCCTTGGCTCTGGAAAAGAAGAATTTCCTTGGAAAATTTGCTACTTCTTTTTCTGATTTTCTGGTCAACAAAAGGATGCAGTTTTACTGCAGGATGGTAAATAGATGCAGCAAAGGGGCTGCATTTCAATTGTAGCTATCACTCAGGCTGGTTAACTGTTGCCTATTTGTTCAAAGAGGGAAAGGCTTTGAGATGAACTGGGCAATGTAAGAATAGAGATTAGTTTAACATTTGGGACACTGCTGACTGTATTTCAATATTGACCTTGAGCACTACCTTGTCAGTATGTATATATTAAGCCTTTGAGCACCAACATTATTTTATTGATGAAGTAACCTTTTGCTTGTGGTAATACTGGGAAACCGCTGCATGTATTTCAGTGGAATTTTTCTATGTGAGAAAACCAACAGTAAAAAGCTCAATTTTACCATTTTCTTTTAGGTGCAAAACAGCCCACAAACCTCTGCATAAAACATTTTTCCTTTGTCAGCATATCAGAAGGCAAATTCTCAGTGCTAAATCTTGGCACAGTGTGTATGTGGAACTTCATGGCATACCTGTCAGATGTTCTGATTCATTTTTAGGACTCTGAAATATCACAGCTATAAAAGATTTAAAAGTTCAGCACAGATTCAGCTGCCTAATTCAAAGAACTGTGCTCATTAACTGTTTACCTGCCCTTTGCATATCCTCCAGGCTGAAAATGGGAATTGGCATCTTAACAATGAGCAATGCACCAGCATTGTGCTAATGAGCTGCTTGGCATATTCACCTCCATGCCACTCTGCAGAAGTTTATTCTCTTTCATGGTACACTGTGTGGGGAGAAGGCAGTGGCACCTGGGCAGGCAGCCCAGGCAGATGAAAGCCACAAAGTCCACTGGACAGGACATCAGCCCCCTTCTCTTCTCTCACATCCACGAGCAAATACATCTCTGCCAATGAACAGTGCTGCATCTTGTGGTTGCTGCAGATTTCCTCATCAATCCTTTTAATTTTCCTTCCATTTCATGCCACTTCCTATCAGCTGGAGGAACATGAACACAGATGGGTGGTCCTTGCCGTGGAAGATCTTACATGTGCTGACAGCAAAGCTGCAGAACCAGACTTTCCTGATTTCGCAGAACAGATTTCCAGGCTGCTGCATACAGGGTTGTCCAGTATACATTTGAGCCCCTTATTTACCCATAGACCCTCTCTGAAGTCTTTATAAGAAGTGAAACCAAACAGTACCTAATATTGCTTTAAAAATATGTAGATTTGCTCTGCCCCAGCCCCTTTCTTTTCAAGAACTAGGTCTATTTACTGGAAAATTTTGGCAGTCACAGGATAGTGAGTACCTACATGTTTCAGTGCTGCATTCTCTTTGCTAAGAGATGCCGTGGAATGTAAACTTCTCTAATGACAGCTCCTTCAAGTCCTTTTCAGTCTTGTCAAATTTCTTTATTAATAGAAGAGAAGCAATCTTCCTTCAATGGCAGCAACTCTCTAGGCAACTGCTGAATTTATAAGAATACAGATGGTGCCTGCCATGTCTTTTTTTTTCAGCACCACACTGCATTCCTCATCTGACATGTGGAACTTGTTTGGTACCATAATGCAGCAGCTGGAGACACTTTTCTTAGAGGTAAAGGCAGTTTTGCTTGCATTTTTCTTGGCAGCATTGAATTTTGCCCACCTGCAGACAACATTAATATTTTTTTTCCCTTCTGAGATAGCAGACCTCATGATGGTGATCTGATTTGAAATATTTTGGCACTATGCCTCTTCTTCTCTGCACCACAAACTGATAGAGCTAAGCATTCTTCTCCTTCTAAACAGAAAAAAAAAAAAAAAAAAAAAAAAAAAAAAAAAAAAAAGAAAAGAAGCAGACAAGCATCTAGATAAGTCTGTATGCAGCATTTAAAGTATTTAAATGGAAATGTTATGCTTTGGGATCTATCTCTGACAGATGACAGTGCTAGATTTGAATTCTACCAAATTAAACAAAGCCCAAGACCATTTTATTAGAAGAACTAAATGGAGATGAATGTTATAGAGCTGGGTGCTTTGCAGTTCAGGCTGATCTTTCCTGACAGATTCTTGTGTGCTGCTGACTGCACTGGAACAGCCCAAAAATGGACAGAAAGAGGAGGGTCTCCTGACTGAGTGCAAAGATGGATTAATCATAGGGAGGATGGCTATGTCTTAGCTTCTGACAGCAAAATCCATACATTTGGTTGATTGCATGCTGTTGGTTAACTGGTTTCTGGGATATTTCCCTATTGTGTTTGTCAACAGCTGTTATTGCAGCAATTTGGGTTTCAGACTCTGGGCTTTGTAGTTTTAACTCCTCTCTTTCTTAATGGCTCTCAAAGCAGCCTGCTGGTCCAGTGTACACCACAGCTGAAGAAAATGGAAAGACCTAGAATAAAATGGCATGGAAATAGTACCACTTCTGATGATTTAGATGATACTTTTAGCAAGTCCTTTGCTCCTGACCCTACAGGAGTGCATACCAACTCAGTTTGTCAGTCTTAGGTCTGTGCTACTTAGTAAAGATTTGCAGTTGGGGTTATTGTTTGGGCTCACTACCAGTTCTCACTGGCAAAGATACAAAAGAGTTAAAAACGTTCAAGGAGCCTTTTCAAAGTAGGATAATAACTCCTCCTATTTGACATGCTATTAAAGGTTTCTTTAGGGTTTTAATCCAGAGTACAAAGGAGAAAATATGCATCCAGATAAAGGCAGACATCTGGGTGCAAGCACTTTTACCTTAGTTTTTGAGTGCAAATATCAACAGGCTGACAACTCTCCTGTGTGCAGGCAGAATCTCTCATTTGCTACATGCATTTAGCATTAGCACATTGCAAAAATATGGTTCAATTGTAAATATCAGCAGACTTCTGCTTTCAAATATGCAGGAAAAGCCAGTGGAAGCAAACCATATCCTCCAGCTGCAGCTCAGTCAGATATTTCTTCACTTATTCAGTGTACAGGCATTTTTTGTGCAAGTCACTTGGATTGTGAAGTGCATTACAAGATCAGCTTTTCTGACAGGCCAAAAAGAATATTTTTAGTTCCACAATTAGTAAATCAAATCAGCAGGACATGACTTTTTGTGTGTTCTCTGTGAAAACCAACTGTTCCCTAGTGTTGGAGGTGAAAGGGTACATTTTTCCTTTGGCACATGGAATGACTGAATTTCAGCCACTTCACTGTTCTGGCAGAGCTTGTTCTCATAGGAAAACTTGGTGGGTAATTAGAAATATCTATAAAAGCAGCTAGAACTGCCTCTTCTTTGGTTCTTATCTAAAAGTGGTTTTAAAAAGTAGCTGAGTAATTTGATAATCTGTTGAAGATTATTAATATAAAGCACTGAACAGAAATGTTGCAGCTTTGTGGGCTGTTCGAGGCCTGCATCTTCTCACTGCATCACTGAAGTCCCTTCTGAAGCACAGGCACCCAGAGATGGGGCAGACAGCTGGGATAAAAATTTACTCTTCTCACTTTCACAGAATCATAGAAACCTAGAATGGTTTGGATAGGAAGAGAAAAAGTTCATCTAGTTCCAACCCTGTCATGGGCAGGGACACCTTCCACTAGACCAAATTGCTCAAAGCCCCATCCAATTTGGACTTTAACATTTCCAGGTGTAAAACACCTATAACTTCTCAGGGAAACCTGTTCCAGTGCCTCACATAAAAGAATTTCTTCCTAACACCTAATGTTAACCTGCCTTTTTTCAGTTTGAAGCTATTCCCCCTTGTCCTGTCACTACATGCTCTTGTAAAAGTCTTTCTCCATCTCCCTTGTAGGCTCCCTTTAGGTACTGGAATGTGCTTTAAGGTTTCCCCATAGCCTTCTCTTCTCCAGGCTGAACCACCCCAAATCTCTCAGCCTTTCATTTTCTTTGCCGGAGAAAAAAAAAAAAGGAAAAAAAAAAGAGAGAAAAAGAAAAAAAATAGAGAGAGATACGAAGAGAATAAAGGGAATATTAAAGTGAAATAAGTCATAGAGCAAAAACAATGCAACTGGATAAACCCATTTTCCCTAGACATCTCTAGGGAAATAGCAAAATGGCAACTATTATGTAAGAGACTCAAGCCCTTCTAATAAGGGTGCCTGCCTTTTTGCAAGGATAAATTGGATTGGCATGTGTAACCTTGGAAAAGGAGTTAATGAAGGAAACTAAAAAATGGCGCAAAGGACAGAAAAAAGCAAACATGGAAAAAATTGTTTATGGTTTCTCACAGTTTCACTAGCTGTCTTCTAATGCTTGCATAATTTGAGCCTGTCTGGGGAAACTTTTGCCTTTTTACCACAGGATGTTGTAGATGTTAAAAGTATAAGTGGCTGCAAAAGGCAATTCATGGAATTAATGGGAAATAAAAAGATCCTTACAGGATGTTAAACACAGAGGAAAATACAATAACTGGCTTAGGATACTAAGGTTTCTGACAGCTGAGGGGATACATTAGGGGCAGTATCTGGGTGTGCTTGTGCTTTTTCTATCTTCTTTCCTTTATTCATTAATGCCAAGTTTTGATCTGAATACACTTTTTGTCCTTCAGCTTCAGTATTGCTAAAAGCAAATTCTGTGGTTAAGGGAAGGGAGTAAAAGGTTCTAGCTGATGCCTGTCAATTACTGTGTTGAAGTCTTTCCCTGCTTCCCTTACATCCACAAAGCAGCGATTTCAGAGGAGTTGGTGTCAATTCACTGAAGTTCCAGTAGCAACAAGCAAAGCAAGAGGAATTTCCTAAATCTGAGGTCTTAATCCTCCTTATCAGCTCTGTGGTCTGTCTCTGCAAACAGCAGAGGAGGCTGGTACAACACTTTTACTATCATTACATGTGTATGGTGCCCTGAAGGGGAGGGGGAGGTTATTGTGGGAGCTTCCAAAGGAACTACTGGAAAGCTGAGCCAGTTTCTCTGCTCAAAGGGCCCTGGCTCAAGAGTCTTGCCTTGGCAAGAGGACCCGAGTCAGCCAGGTGAACAGGTTCTGGGTGGTGGGGAGGGAGTTGCTGCAGGCAGGGAGTGACTGTGGTGTGCATTGCTTGTGTCTGGTGCCAGGCATAGGTGCTGTGACTCAAGCAGGCACTGCACCAATGCCATTGATGCTATCGATCCGCTTGTCTCCCAGCTGTTCCCTAGCTGTGCTGCAGTCTAAATCCTTCTGGCAGGGCTTCAAGCAAGGTAATTTTTTATGCAGAGGCAGTAACAGAGCTCTATATAATGCCCTACTCCTCTTTTATATGGGGCGGGTTTTTTTGTTCGAGGGTTTTTGGTAGTTTGTTGTTTGGTTGTCTGCTTGGGTTTTGGTTTTGGGCCTTTTTTTTATTGTTTGGTTTGGTTTAGGTTATGGTCTGCAAAGTACTCATAAAGGCTTATCTGCTGTTGTGTTGCAGAGGTACAGAGGTCGGGTGCCCAGAGAGAGGCTGATGAAGAAACCAGAGTGTTACCACGTAGGACGTTGCTAAATTGCTTCCCTCATTAACTAGTGACATTTGAGTTAAACTAATGAGAAGCATGTCTGCTGCAATGCAGTATACATTTACTCTTGTAGACTGCTTTCTTCAGCTTATTTACTGTTTTACCAACACTCTTAGTCACCATTACAGCTGATTAATGATGCCTTTCATTAAAGGGAAACTATTACGGACATTCTTATTTGATCTACTTTGAAACTTTTCTATTTCTGATCATCGTCTTCTGTCCCTATTTCTCCTCCTTCTCATCTTTTCTCAGAAATGATAAGTGAGGCAAGAGATAATGCCTTCACAGCCTTTGATCAACTGCTGTACATATGGCACACGATGAAAATCAGACAAAAAAGTAAAGTGATATTCTTGATAAAACAGGTACTTCTACATTAATAATCTGCCATCATCTAAATTGCCATAAAATCCTCAGCTAGACTGATATAATCCTAAAGCCTTTTGCACAATAGGCAGGTTTTAAAGTACAAAACTACATCTCCTCTCTGATATAATCTGTATTTTAACGGAACTTGCTGTATAAGGGATGGCCTCAGGATTTCTACAGTTGAGGTGTTCAGCTGCTTGCTTTAGGCTTATCTGACCTTGCCTGTTTTGTAAGTAGCTCTCTGAAAGGAGTTTTCAGTAATATTAGAAGTGCAAAACACTCAGTTCTGATTTTTTTTTCAAACAAAAACCCATGCATGTGTGTTCTGAGGATTCTGTCTAGGATTCTGGATAGATCCATGGATCTACTGGATGGGAAACAGTGGCTGTGCCCCCATCATGGCATGTCTTTTTGAAACAAGTTTACACAATTTGATTTTCTGTACAGATGTCTCAATTTGTACTATGAAAATAAAAGGTGTATTTTGGGGATTTCTTTCCCATTTGTATAAGTACCTGCAGTCCTTGGTGTTTCTCAAAACATTTAAATTTAATATCAGGAATTCATGGAAAAGCAAAGTCAAGACACTTTCTGGGGCTTTAGCATTATCCTCTCTCTGATATGTCAGTATGCAGAGGGCATGACTTATCCAAACCTCTACCTGCTGAAAGTTAACCAGTCACAGAAGTGCTTTGTCTGATTGGAAAGGAGGAGCAGAGACCACACAACAGAAAGAAAAGCACATTTCCAAATGAATGTGTAGATCAATTACATCTTATTCATATATCTTTTTCATAAAAAACATATGATCCAGCTCATAAATACCCTAAAAATATTCAGCCTACTGCAAAGACAACATCTTAACACTGTGCTAGAGAGATGAGGTAATGAGGAATACCTCTCTTTTCTCACAGGTATCAAGTTACAAATATTTTTACACCATGATTCATCAGCTGTGTTTGACTTGCAATTTATCTACTCAATTTGTTACTATTCATCCTTCTTCCTTCTGCCATGCTCTCTCCTTATATTCTTGAGCAATATCTTCCTCCTTCTAGGTTTGATTTGCTTTCACCCCAAATCAAGGGAAATAAAGGTTTAGCAACACATCAAGGGGATATCTGGATTGAGGAAAAAATGAGAAAGGTAAAAAAAGCCAAGGTTTCCGTAGATGTGATATCTTGACTGAAAAAATTTATTCCATGGCAGGAGGCAGTCTGCTAGGCAAAATATTTTTGAATGCCTCTTTGCAGTGGTGCCACACAGGTAGAGACAAAATCTCTTGTGAAACCATTATCTGATTTATTTCTCTGTACCAATCACTGTTATACTTAAACTCTACAGGCAACTGTCCCTATAGCACATTTCCCCAATTCTTTAAGCATCTCTCATGTCTTTGTCCAATACAAATGGACAAATAGATGTGGCTGTGCACTCATGACCCAGAACTGTTCAGCAAAATATTTTCTGGAAGTTACTCAGTAATACATAGGTATAGTGCATTTTCTGTGTGAAAAAGGAAAGCTTTTTACCCCTGGAATTGAAGCTACAATTGAAGATATTGTACCTGTGAGCAGCTTTTTGAATAGGACACAGGAGAGTGTGTGAGGAATACGAGTACAGTGAATGGCTTCCCAAGGACAGGAGCTGTTTGCAGCCTTCCTCGCCCATAAACACTATTTCTGTTACCCACCAGAACAAACTGGGTGATTACTAAATGTGGAACATGAGAAATGAAATCAAGATGGTGTTATGGAGCTCAGTGGACTGTGGTATTGGAAATGTGCTTCACTTAAAAAGCTCTGAATTTTTATTACCTTTAGTCAGAGAAAGACACAACATGATGCAAAGAGGTTTTCTGTGATGTCCAAAATGTATTTTTAAGCTTGGTTATTTGTGAATGTTCTCAATTGCACAACTCCTGAGTGTTTTGTTTGTATTATTTCCCTGATCATTACAATGCCTTAAAGCATTACAGCCTCTCAGAGATATGGAATTTGCAAAGTGTGTTATAATCACAACAAAGGCAAGACAAAGTTCTGTGATAATACAGTGCTTTGGTTCAGTATATGAGCACAAGATCAATAAGCTGTACATTGATGAACATTCAGTCTGCACTGAGGTGAAAGGGTTAAGACACACATTTAAAACAAATGCTGCAGCTGAGAAATTTTCAACAAATAATTTGTGTCCCAGTAGTGGTTTACCTCAGTTGCCCTTTACATTCTGTGAGGACAACCTGTACTGCAAATATCAGCATTTGCCTTTGCTTAACAGTGGGAGCGAGCACAGATTTAAAACTAAAAAAGACAAAACATATCAGGGAAACCTCATTCACAATCACTTCAAATCACAGAGGACCTCGTAGTGCTTGAGATGATCTATTGTTCCCCACACTGTCATTTCCCTGGTTTATCCAGTCTTCAAAATTTTTTATATTCATTGCAGAAAGCCCATTATACATTACACACAATTATGCTCAGCTCTTTTCTCAAAGATTTATCCTTTCAATTTTTAACCATAGTTTGTGGCTTTGAACACCACCTTATCGGCTCAGTGCCTGATTAAGGGAAATACACAGGACTTGCTAAAACAGCAAGTGGTGGTGACGAGTTGAATTTAACCTTAACACAACCTTGTTAATGCTGGGGCCAATGCCTTAATCTAAATATCTACTTGTATGCTCTGATTGTGGTTTATTTTGCTGCAGAGAATCTTGTCAAACACAAGAGTTGCTCCTGTAGATCAATAGCTGCACGAGCCTAGTCTGCTCTCCTGGTCTTTTCTGGGTGATTAGTTTTGCACCAAAGGTCTCCTGGCAACCTGTCCATGGCATGGGTTTGGCCAGTGAAACTCTTTTAAATTGCCTGGCATGTGGATGGGAAAACTGTTTGCTGTCTTTGGAAATTCTTATGTGGAAATTCTTCCGTTCTATCTTATGAGATACTTATGAGATACTTCTATGAAGTATCTCATATTAGTTACAAATGGTAAATTTAAAAATATTAAAAAACAAGCTGATGAATCAGTTCTGGTTGTAAACTGGAGATACATACCTAAATAAATGAAGTTTATTCAGGGTTTCAGATGAAATTATAAGGCATGAAGCTAAATATTTTTTGTTTTTAAACTTTTCTCCTCTTCATTTTCTTAGTGTATCAAAATGAAATTAATAGCATTTAATCATTTTTATTTGTGGGAATAATCTGCACCCTTCCCTCCCACTTTTTTCTCTCTCTTCCCTCACTCTCTTCTTTTTGGATATTGTTATGCTCCAGGTATACTTGTGGGCACTGTAACAAAATCCAATAATACATTTCAAAATGTTATACTTCTGGAAAATTTAAAACTGTAGAGAGTTCCAAAAGTTAGGCAGAAAAAATGATATAGATTTTAATCTAAAAACACCATAGACTTCACTTCTGCTATTAAAAATTTTCACAAAAGAATAAAGAAAAAGGGGAAAGTGTGCGAAAGGGGAGCTATTTCTGCTGTTATTTCAGAATTTAATATTACTATTTGTTTGTATTATTTTAAAAAAACAGATGGGAGATTTTGATTAAAAATTCATTTTAATTTTAGATGCCTTCTCTCAAAAATCATGAGAAATGTCTCTGCATCTGGCTTCAGAATTTAAATACTTCTGCACATGATGGGTGCTGCAGGAAATGATTCATGCTACTTGTTTAAGGATGCAGTGAGTCTGCCTTGAGAGGTGCCTATATATCTCCTGCCAATGGAAGGAGAGTCGTCTAGAAAACTAGATTAGGCAAGACTGTTTAGAGGGCTGAAGTCAGAAATTACTCTCTTTCCTTTTGAAATTTGCAGTGGGCAGTCCCATGCATTTGTAGGTACCCAGATCACTGTGATGATCTGCCCTGGAGTCCCTAGACTGCAAATCCTTGAGGCACAAAGAATTTGTGTGTGTGTGTTAAAAGCACAGAGCATAATAGAACCATGATTGTGCGGAAAACACAAAACTGCTACACAAACTTCAGTGGTTATTGTTTTGTATTTTTTGCACACACCCTTTTGTAAAAATTATAAAGCTGCCAAGCCCATTAAACTGGAGCATCCTGGACAGTTGCTAAGATCATATTAAATAATTTCTAGGTGTTTATGTGATCATTTATAAAAATTAGATAAAACAGTGCAAAAAGCCAGGCATTTTTGAAGCTGAAAACAATAAATATGTGGTGTTTCTTTATGATGGTTCACACTTAATATTAAAATCCTGGTAGTGAGCCTGATTTTGGAAGGCTACATTACTAGAGATTGATCTATAGCTATGAATCGTGTGATTTAATGAGGGTTGTACCAGGCCAGTAACTCCTGAGCCTGTCTGTTCTTTCTCCCCTAATGGGATATCTATATTCTTGTTTTCTTTCTGACCCTTCAAATAAAAAGGAGAAAGTTATAGATCATAGTAACACATTTTTCATGATATTTCACGAGTCTGCCAGAATTTCTGCATTGGAGGTTGTAGTTAGCTAACTGCCAGAAGACTTTGTAGTGACTGCTTTGAGTTTATACTTTTCTCAGAAGAGTGTCATTAACATATCCATCCCATTAAAGCAGCTCCAACTGGTGACTCCAGAAAAGAAAAAACATTCCATGAGAGACCAAAAATTAAAAAAAGTTTGATCTGTACCACATTAGCTCCTTGGTTAAATTGGAAAGCACTGGTAGCTCTACAACATAATTCACATTTCCTAGGACTGGAGGATAGTAGGACAGCCTAGGTTGGAAGGGACCACAGGAGATCTGCAGTGCAAACTCCTGCCCAAAATCTGGACAGCTGTGAGATCAGTTGAATCTTCATAGTCTGCAGGAATGGGGATTTCACACACTCTCTGGACAGGCTGCTCCACTGCCTGGCTGTCTTCACGGGACAAAAAGAATAATCTTTTTTATATTATTGCAGTCATATTTATCAGCTACCTCTTCTGCAGCTTGAACACACTTGGTCTAAAATTTTTGGTGAAACAATTTCTTGGAAAATAGTATACAGAAGCACTAGGACATTTTGAATTGTGTAGCCATTTAAATCAAAGCTGCCAAGGAAAAGGATTATGATTGAAAGCATTTTGTTTTAGGGTTACTATCACTGAAAGAGACAAGAATAAAATTTTGAATATATATATATATATATATGGACATGTAGCTTTTTTCTATGGCATATCAGTTTTAGGCATTACAGGATATGACAGTAGACCCACAGGATAGGACAGTAGACCCACTACTAAGAATGAAAAAAAAAATACAAAACAATAAGTGTATAATAAGCAGGCAAAAAATCTGTATTTTGAAAAAAATGCTTTATCTTGCAAGTGAAATCAACATTTTTCCTAAATATCATTTTCAAGGTGAGAAGCTTATTCTTATAACAATGTCTCCAAAGCATTCATTTCTACTGATAACAGAAAAAAAATCCAAATTTCTCTTAAAACACACAGACCAAATTTAAGCAGATCTTAATCTAAATTCTACCTGCTGATGCTTTCAAAATCGTTTATATGGAAGACTGAAGTAACCAATAGAAATAACCTCAGTTTTCCTGTAAAGTACCATGAATGTTATTCATCTTTATCCCCATCCTATTCTGAGACAAAATTTGACTCTATACCTTTTACTAGTTTTGTCAATTAAGGATACTGAAAATAATCTTCTTAGCATCATTTACACTCACTTTATGTTGTATAATAACAATCAGAAGTTTTACATGTCTGTTTGATAGGAAGTTTACATATAGAACTATATGTATTTTTGCTCTTCAAGAGAGCAAAAAATACAGTAAACTGTTCAGCTGTGGTACAATACAGATAAAGCTAAAGGTCTCGGATTAAATCCTCAGCAGGTGAAAAATAAATGACATTTCATTGACTTCAATGGAGGTACTCCTGTATGTGCCAGTGAGGATCAGGAATACGAAAGAAAGCATTACAAGAGCCATGAAGAAAACAAAAGCATTGAAATATTCTAATATGCTGTGATTGTGTGTGGATCCCCAGAGAGGTGCATTCTAGAAATAGACCAGGAACTGCAATTACAGTGTGGATAAAGAAAGACAATGAAACCATCTCATTTTAGATTCATAGGGTCAGAAAAGGGAAATTGCCTAACATATTTTCCCCCTTTGAAAACCACATATGTTAACAAGGAAGGGAGAGCACAGAACCTAAAGCAGAAGAATTTGCTGCATCACATTTAAAAGCTTTTAGAAAGGAGTATTTTTTGTGCTTAAGGAAACAACAACGCTGAGTTAATTCTGCAAATAGGGTTAGCCAGAAATTTGAAGAGCTGAGGTGAAACCTGAAGTGAAGCTGAATATTTACAACTTCACTCTGTCCTAATCCTAATGCTGCAGCATGAATACATTTTCATAATCTCTGTGCTTGTGAGTCATCCCGGTGTCCTTTGCTGCACAAATTCACACTGGGCTATGTAATTATTTTTAGAAAATAGGAACTTTGTCATCTTTGCCCTGCAGAGGGATTTGGTGATGCCATTGGATCCCCATTGCTTTCCTGAACTTGTGACAATGAGGAACAAGTTCACACCAGTGATTATTCATGAGCTTTGTCATAATCAGGATGTGTATATGTAGATACAGAGCTACTGGGAATGGTTTCAATTAGAGCTCTGTGTGATTGGGAGTAGTGATGTTTGCTTCAAGCTTTACAAGCTGATGAAAATAACCTTCCAAACATGGTATCTCCATCCTGAAAAGCCTGAGGGGCTTCCCATCCTGAAGGAAGGATCTGGCAGAGGGAGAGAAATAGTGCACATGATTGAATGCTTTCTTTCCACACATAAAAGTGTGGGCCTGACAAAAAGTGCTTGGGATTACTGGACAGCTAAGGGGCTGCGTAATGAGATATGGAGACCTTCACCTTTGGGTCACCTGTGACATGAAGTCATTATCATCTGTCACCTGTTTAGCAGTCTATGTGAAATGAATGCTGTCCTCTGTTCCCTGAGCACAGAACTGCAACCAGCCAAAATGGCATGTATTGGCATATTTCAAAGGACACCCAGACCACTAAGATTTCCTATAGTGCTGAGAGTGAACTGACTCCCCTAGTTCATAGTTGTTTCTCTTGTGCATATTTCCAGCTTTTACTAGAGGTTGATCTTGACTGTGGATTATTTATGCTGTTTGGTATTCCCCACACCCTCCTGTCAATAACTATTTAATATAAAACATAAAAAAGGTTGGGAGTTGGCGCCACATCCCCTGCAGAAGAAGGACCATTAGAACAGCTCTTGTGGTTCAAACCTGGAGTGTACATAACCCAGCACCTTGTTCTTAATAAAAGCCCAGGGAAAAGCATGATAAAGAATAGAAATATGGAACTACCCTTCTGTCCATCTATCCTAAGATGCATAGCCATACATCTTCTCCCCAATCTGAGCAAGGTGAAGTTGTTCTTGTGTTTCCCTCCTGATGGACCTATCGTTCATTAATTAGGCTTTTCCTTTCTGAAACACATTTGTATTTTCTATCTCTGCAGCATGACAGCAAAGAGCTCAGAGTGCTGGGCTCCTTCCTGCATTTTACCTTCTCTTTACAGCTCCATAACTTTGCCATGCCTAACTCAGGGTCACAGCCTCAGATGGAGAACTGAACATCCCAGCTGAACCACAGCCTGATGGTCAGAAAACCTACCAAGGACATTTCTAGACATGCCTTGACATTTCCCAGGGAAATGGAAAAAGCAGTTTTTCTGATGGCTGTGAGGAACCTAAACCCCCAGTCTTCCCACTTCTGGAGTACATCATTTAATCCTTACTTATTAAATGGAGGGAGGGAGCTGCAGGTGGCCATCCTCCGGGCAGCCTAAAGCCAAGAGAGGGAGATTCAGGGCATGTGTTTTTATTCTGGTGGTTACGCATATGAGCAGTGGAGATCTAACAGGCTTAGACCAAGAAAGTGTGTCCACACTGAGAAATGCACCCAGCAACCTTTTTTTCATGTCTTGTCTTTCCATGTGCACAGTGAACTTACTGAGGACAAAAGATGAGACTGATTCCCAACACAGAGGACAGGAGGAAGAATGGGAACCGAGGCACAGTGTGCCTGGTTTCCCTATTTACAATGCCATCCAGCTGGCTTGGGTTTTAAAGGAATACAGTAGGAAATGCAAGCTCTTTGTTGTGATACCATTTTTGACAAAACCTAAGGTTGTATTTGTGCAGTGACATCAAATTATTTTTTTGCCTATAGATTTGCTATTCACTGCAATTTGTACATTGATTAAACTGGACCTTGGTAATGCTCAATATCTACAGTATGCTTGTGAACAATATATCCAGACTTGTAAAAAATGTAAAAGAGCCTCTGACCACCATTCCCTTCTCTTTTGCATAGTGTCAAAAATAATCTCTCATCCCCAAGAAATGCTGGCTGAGGGGGCACACACATAGAGATGGGCCCAAGATCCCAAAAAGTGCTGCCAGACATAGCTATTCCCTATGATAAATATTGCCCTGTAATGCTTGCAAGGACTGAAAACTTATAAAAAATAACTTGCAGCCTGCACAGAGAGTAAATTAAAGAAATTGATTGAATAGATATAGATAAAAAATAAGAAATCATAGGCACACTCCATAAAATCACAAGTCCATAAACTCCACTACAGTGGAACTCCTATGTAATGAAAGCTAAAACTCTGCAGGACTTCTCATACATTCCCTTTTTATTTAATACAGTGCTTGGGTTTTACACTGCTCCTGATAAATGAAAGCCATCATATTGTTGCCATGGACTACTCCTTGCTTAGGACTTTCCAAAGGAGCGACTTTATGGGTTATTGCATAAACATGGGTTTGATGCATAGAGCCCTGACTGCAACACTGTGTTGCTGAAGATGGTTTTAGAATGTCCTACAAATATTTCTGAGGCAGATACAGCAGTGTATTACACACGGACTCATTATGCTGTGTTTTGATTCAGCGACACTGGGAAATGTAGACACATCTATCCTGTGATATATTTAAGGGGTAACTTCTAGTGAAAACAGACATTTGAGCATCTTTGAGCGCTGATGTGTAGAGCATTAATGAAACTAGTTGCAATGCTAATAGTCAGCAATATTAGTTTCTTATGCAATAAAGAAAAAATAACTAAACTAAGTGGACAAAGACAGTATTTTGATCAAGTTCTATAATTTCTACAATTTAGTTTTGGTTTTTTTTAAGTCACCTGGCTGACACCATTATTAGTATAAGGCACTGTAAATAAAATCATTTTTGCATCAGGAAATCAAAAGTATCCACCCAGAGAAAGCTTTACAGAGAATCACAATGTTTTGTGCCTTGAGGTTTTGCTCTGTTGTGTGAACCCCTGAGATTTCATCTGAATGAATATTTTGAGAATTGCCTATTTCTAAATTTGCCAATTATATTTGTAGGAGCTGAATGTTTTCTGACTTAAATTATATGTTTTCTTCAGGTAAAGGAAATCCTATGTCTCATAAATATTTCATTAGAAAAATAAAAACATGTGAGCTTGTTTTACAGATAAGGTGTCAAGGTTTTAAGGAAAAAATATGCTGGGGAGAAGTTGAATTTCAGAAAGAAAACCAGTGAAGAAATTCAGAATAAAGTAAGTTGCTTCAAGGTAAAAAAGAAATATATTGTATCCACATTTATATACTTAGAGAATTTATGCAATTCCCCATAATTATATATGGAAATAACCAGTTATTATAGACTGCTAATGCAAATGTGTAAGCAGTTGAAAACATACATACACATTTTAGCATAACAGTATGTTGGAATTCCTATGCAGATTAATATTTATATTTCTATTTGCTAATTTACAAACAATATTTTGTCACTACTGTACAAATATATGTGTGTGCATGTAATACTAACATCCAATGCTATATTTAAAAGTGTATTTGTTTCATAACTATATGCAGCAAAAAATAAGTTTGAACTATTTAAATATAAATTTAAATCTACAGATAAAAATGCATATTACAGCAACTGTTTGGAATGGTTGATCTTTCTCAACATATTACTATTGCTAGTAATGGGATGTACTTTGTGAAATTTCAACTTTCTGAGTCAAGGGGTTAACATTTAATCAATAGTTCTCACTGTTATGGGCTCTTCTGGGAAATACTAGGTTGTGATATATGCTATGCATCATGAAGCAGGAGTTAGAGCCTGGTAGAAAAATAATCTGATTGCAGACTTTCGTTGACAGTGCTACTCATACATTTTCTGTATGTCATTATTTTCCATAAAGTCCACATAAAATTGCCATGGTCTTTTCCATTATAGTGTCTAAAAGATGTTACATACCAGAGTGTTATTGTGCTCCTGTGAAAACCCATGCCAGGTTCCCATTGGGAGTTACTAGGGGCTGTTAACAAATTGGAATGTAATGAACTGGTGCTCGTATTTTCCCAGCTAAACAATAGGTATGGGGGCTCCTTACTAGAGCATAACTGGAAAACCTGTGTGTTCTCATCTTATTAAAACACAAAGACTGATCAGAAGAAAAATCCTTCATCTAAATATTCCAAAGTTTTGACAAACTGTAATTCCAGGGTCATAAATTAATAGATTTTAGAACCAGAAAGGAAATCTATGGTCACTTAATGTGGGAGAAGTGAGAGGTGACAATGGTAAGACAATCCTTATTCATAAGAAAACCTAGTCTGTTCTGTGAGTTGGATACCAAGGGATTATTCCTGAGTCATGCCATGCAGCCTTGGCTCTGCAGAAGACAAGGGGGGCTCAATGGGTGTACATAACCAGACTGAAGGCTGGACAATATCTGGACCAAAGCCCAGTTTCATGGGCCAATGTGGTGGGACAGACTTAACATCCTCATAAAGCCATTTCTACTTCTGCATGGCTTGATGAGCAAGGCATAGCCATGACAGGGAGTTTTGCTGAAAAATACTCAAGAAGTCCCAACAGGTTATGTGAAAGAGCAGATCTTTCTTAAAAACATTTTATTCTGTTAAAATTTCATGATAACATGTATCTCTTTTTCCTTCTCTCTGAAAGATATTAACACCTCTCTGCTGCTTCCAAGACAAATTTTCAGGTTTTATGTACATGTCTGATGTTTTACAAAAAGAACACACACTTCCTATTGGCCCCTCTTGCCCATGTGCTCACAGGAGTCAGCAGGAAACCTTATCACTTCCTTGGCCTGGCCTTTTGGAATGGGAATACCTGAAAGTTTCCGTGCTCTTGGAGGGCTTGAAGACCACCATGGACAGTGAGTGGAGATTACAGGCAGCTCCGCCTTCCTAGAAAATAATTGTAGGTAATGGTTGTCCAGGAGAAGTTTATTTCTACATTTTTTTTTCTTACGCCTATTATAGAAGAGCAGCAGTTAATGGAATCTCATTTATTTTTTGTTAGGCTCCATGCTCAAAATTTTTCCTCTCTAAGATGTAATTCAGGCAGAGAAAATCCCATCAACAGCACTATATGTGTTTCTTTTGCTGTTTTACTCTGGGGTTTTGTAGGTGAAATGATAACACAGAAGAATTGTGTGTTACTTGTGTGTTATCTTTAATTACAAACATGCTTGCTATTCCCCTCACAACTTTGCAAGAACAGCTAGCTAGAAGAGAAAACAGATCACTCTTTCAGTATGTTTGTGGCAGCTTTTATGCAGCAAAGAGCAATGGCAACTAGCAATGTATCTGTTTCTAGGAGGTATTTCTATTTAGCACACACGTCACTAAACCCAGCCATCTAACTTGAAGGAATCATTATTTTGCTACGTAACTTAAAGGAGACCAGCCCCTGTAAATCAGCTGTGCACCATGCATGTATATGCTTTTTTTTACTGCCTGTTTGGGGGGAATTTATAGAGTAGTTCTCCAATAAATAACTTAATTACTGAAATGTAAAGGCTACCAATGTGTTGCAGTGTAGCAGTGTTGTTCAGAAATGAGGCTACATCTTCCTTACAAGAAAAATATATGCTTGAAGAAATACTGCATTTTTATGTTGCATGCAAATGGAATACAGAAAATTTATTATTTTCATACAATCTTTTCGTTTTCACTATACCCTTACATTACCCATTTCAATTTTCCTCCATTGATGCACAGGCTACTGGTAGCAGAAATGGCATGCAAAGGCAGGAAAGACTCTGTCCTGTGATTTTTAAGTATGTTCTTTAAGTATGTCCTAACTCCTGACCCATGGAGTGAAAGTGTCTTAAAAAATCAAAACAAACCAGACTGCATGTGGGATGATTTGATATAACTGTGTATGGTACACAAAACAGCTCGGAAATAGGGAAAAAACAGTGCCACTTTTGGACAGTTCTGTCATTCTTACCTCTATGTAGCTCTTCTTCAACTGAGAGCTTATACACATGCTCATCTTCCTCTTTCCATTTTAGTGTCAACATCAGTAAGTATGAATTAAATTTTATTTTAGCTAGTGAGAGGTGCCTGGTTTCCTCTAGACTCAGGTCACACTGATTGGGCTATGGATGCAAGTGATTTGTGTCTCTGAAATACTTAAGTAGTGAACACTCAAGTGCATAGAATAAAATTCACAGAGTAAAAAGTAACCATATTTACTTTCCTGAGTTCATGCTGAACCATTTCCTAATCTGTTAATGCTTCATATTGCTTGTCATGGGACAAACATATTTGACAGTCTAAGCAATAAATCCAGCAATTATAGCTTAATGGTCTGTCAGAACTGGGAGCACAGGCTCAGGTCTGGTGCAGCTACCTCAGCATCTCCTCCTGCCAAGGCAAAGCCATGGTGTGTCAAGTCTTAATGAATCAGGCAAAGCCCAATGACAAAGCTCCCTTTGACAATGATGATGAGGAATTGGACTATTAAACACCAAGGCCCTGATTGCCTCTCCATGGACATTTAAAATCTCACTGAACTTTCTCTGATGTTTCTCTATGGCCTTGAAGTCATCCTTTTCCTTGGCATTACTCTTTGTACAGAGAGTGTTGCTTCTGGTTTTTTTCCCCTGACCTCAGACAGGCTTGTACTCCACAGTTTTGCTCAGTAACTTATTCCAGGTACAGAGCACAGAATACAATCTCACCTGAGAATATGATCCTCACATTCTTCACCTTATGCCATGTCCAGCAGGACACAAATCAGGGAAACATTTTCCAAATTTGACAAAAAAGAGGTTGTCATCTGAACATCTTATCCAGTGCTAATAATCAGTTCATTGATATTTCTTTCTGAATAGAGGAAGACAAAACAAAACAAAACAAAACAAGCAGATTCATGTGATAAAGATTCAGTACAAGGTAGTAATTTACTTCAGCTACTGACTATGTTCAACTTGATTTAAAATCTTAATATTTAATTATCTACATTCATCTTACTGAAATGCACATAAAGGAACATCTTCAAAGAAATTAGCTTTGAACATTATTTACAGACAAGGTGACAGCTGTCTAATTCATTCTCTTGCGCCAAGGGAGAACAGCAAAGCGATGTAAAAAGGTTTTGAACTGTATTATTTAATTCACATAATAAATTTCAAGTAGAGTCATGTGGTAGGGTTCTGTGTGGTTCACTGCCTTTCTACTGATTGTCTTATTAGATGTTTGCACATCTATGTCTGGCCCACGTTAATGATTTCTCTAGCTGTCTTGAGTAAACTTTCAACAGCAAAATAGTATGCTTTTACAAGAGTATGTATTCCTCTTGTGTGTGTGTGTGTGCATATTCAGCATGAAACATTCTCAAAAGCACAATAGTGTTTCAAAGGCCTTAAGGCAGAGGAATGTTAATGTGATTGCTTTCAGTGCTGATTGTGTACTCTGCATTGAGCAAGTTCTGTTCTGCCCTGAGTTGCTTATTGACTAAAGCCTGATGGCAAATGGCAGGAAAACAATACTGCAGGTGGGTAGATAGATAGACCTCTTGGGCTTCTGTCCAGTAATGGTGGGATGCAAATGTTATTTGTAATGAAAAAAAAAACAAACCAAAACAAAACAAACCACTTTTGGTTTTGATTCTCTGCATAAAACAGGGTTGGGAGTGCTGTGCTCTGCAATTTCTATAATCCTTTTAGCACTGAGCTGTGTAATGCTGGTCTTTCATTAAAATACTCTTGAGGATAAGGAAGAGCAGTTATACTCCTGACCTTACCAAATTTAGCATTTTGGAGAGAAGATTCAACTTTAATGTCAAATAGCTGTTTGTATCAGTCCAGAGAGCAGTAAGTGAAAAGAAGACTGAACAGCTGAGATGTAAAAAGGTTAAAAACTATGTTTCAGCAATAGGCTCTGCAGAAACCGATTGCTGTGATGTAGATTAAGCTGTACACTGACCTTTCAAAGAATAAGCATTTTTCTCAGCTGTCACTGTATGAACGCACGAAACAAGCAATATCATTAGGGAAGACACCCAGGCTAGTAGACTTTGAAGAGATCATGTCAATGAGTCATGACCCACCCATTCAGCAAATGAAATGAAGGTTAGAGCTTGTACATATAAAATAAATTTGACTGAAGAACTGCAATTATGTTTCTCTCTTAAAAACATCTTGGTCATAAAATCTGAGATTATTTAAAGCTGGTGTACTCAAATATATATAAATATACATGTATATAAAGGGCTAAAATCAGCTGTTGTGAACCTTGCCAACGTTTTGCACCTACTTGTGTTTTATATTCAGTGGGAGACAGCATTCTTAGCCTATAAAAATTATGATTATTTCAGACATTTTGCATTTTGCATCTGGGAAATGGTATTTAAGAAATAGTCTCTGTATGGTGCTAAAAACATCCAATCATTCTTAGCACTTGTTAAATTGAGCCATTTTGGGATATTTTCACCATTCTTTACAGAAAAATATGACTGCTCTTTGGAGTCCCTAGTAGAAATTGTGACACTAGGAAAGCATGAGTGCACAAAGGTTTGGGCTGTGGCAAATTAGAATTGCATTGGGAAGAGTGTGGTCAGCAGGAAAAGGGAGGTTATCTTTCCCCTTCACTCTGCCCTGAAGAGACTGCAACTGGAGTGCTGTGTCCAGTTCTGGGGTTCCCAGTTCAAGGAAGATGAGGAACTTCTGGAGTGGTCCACCAGAGGGCTAAAAAGATGATTATGGGACCAGAGCACCTTACTTATGAGAAAAGGATGAGGGAGCTGTGCCTGTTTAATCTGGAGAAGGGAAAACTGAGAGGGGACCTCATCGAGGTCTATCAGCATCTAAAGGGAGGATGGCAGGAGGATGGAGCCAGGCTCTGCTCAGTGCTGCCAAGCAATAGGACAAGAGGCAATGGGAGGAAACTGCTGCACAGGAGGTTCCAACTGAGTATGAGGAAAAACTTCTTTACTGTGAGGGTGACCAAACACTGGAACAGGCTGCACAAAGAGATTGTGGGCAACTGCTTCAATATCTTCCTCTCTGGGAATATTCAAACCCCACCTGGATGTAATCCTGTTCAACCTTCTTTAGCAGGGTGGTTGGACTAGACGATCTTCAGAAGTCCCTTCTAAACTCAATTATTATGTGATTCTGGGATTCTGTGAATCTGGGGGATTATGTTTTCTTTGTGAGCTGCAGTCATTTATAAGACTTCCACCTGGAGCACTGTGTACAGTTCTGGGGCTGCCAACATAAGATGGAAGTGTTGGAGGAATCCAGAATAGCACCATGAAGTTGGTAAGACAACGGGAACATGTCCCCTACAAAGTCAGACTGAGAAAGTTTGAGCTGTTCAGCCTAGAGAAGAAAAGTTTGTGTGGAAACCTCACAACAACTTTTCAGTATCTGAAGGGGGCCTACAAGGAAGCTGGAAAGGGGTTCTGCATCAAGAACTGTAGCAACAGGACAAAGAGTAACGGGCACAAGTTAAAAGAGAGGAAATTTAGGTTGAAAATCAGGAAGAAATTCTTTACTCTGAGGGTAGTGACATACTGAAACAGATTGCCAGGTAGGTTGTGGATGCCCCAATCCTGACAGTGTTTAGGGCCAGTCTGGACAGGGCTTTGAACAACCTGGTTTAGTGGGAAGTGTCCCCGCACCTGGCAGGGGAGACTGGGACTAGAGAATCTTTAAGGTCCTTTTGAAGCCTTAACGTTCTATGATTCTATGATATAAACCTCAGATGAGCTAGCAGCTCAGGTTGAAAGTGTTGCTACACTGCAGGAGTAAATTTTCATGGCAGAAGGTGTAGCGCATGCACTGTTTTCTGCTACAACACCAAGCAAGAATTAATCTAACTACAAAGGCCAATAAATGAGGGGATGATGGGGTGAATTTCAACACTGAAACACTGAACAAGCCTTCCAGAAAGCCTCAGCTCTTGGGGAGCTGAATGCACCTTTGTGTAAACACATTTGTGTTGCACCAGAACACAAACTACCAAGATTAAAACTAGATTTTGTATATTTATTCAAGTTGCAGTTGGAGCAGACATTGCTTGACACACAGGGGTTTGGTGTGTAGCTGTTGCTGACTGGAGGGATCTCGTTTGTTGAACGTCAGGGTTAATAGAGTAGTCAAGCAAAGCCCCAGACTAGAAAAGTGGCAAAGCACAGGCAATCGAAGCCTTTTCTTCCATGCCTCTTATCCAACAAGGAAGAAATGGTAAATATGCAGCTTTCTACAAACAGTCTTTACAAACAAGACAGGTACTTCCACTCACAAAAAACACAAATAAGCAGAAAAAAATTTACTTTTCTTACCCAACGCCTTCATCTGTGCTTGAAACTCAAAATCAGCCTAATCCCTAGTAGATTACAGCCCACCAAACCACTTCACATATGTCAGTCAAGGTTATGTAAGCTACAAAGTGCAAACTAACAGCAGGAATTTTACATGCTTGACTCAATCTCTTTGAAAAATGTCATTGATCTGGGTGATTCTAGCACCAGTCTTTGTTATCCCAAGTTTGCAAAGCGCAGTAAGAAAAGGGGAGGAAGAAAAAGAGGCTGTGGCTGTACAAGCTCCAGCTTCAGTCACTTCCATGAAGGCAAAGAGGCAAAGGAATGACAGGGGAAGACACTGTGTTCTTTCTGCCAGTCACTCTTCACTCATTCACTGTGGCTGGCAGGCAGTGTGCTCTTCACTGACCGGCTTTATCAATGCACCGACATTGGAGCAAGTTGGGTAGAAATGTTCTCCCATTCTGTCTCCCCTTAGGTCATGCTGTTCTGTGGACAAGTGGTTTTTTTGATTAGGCCTAAGGAAAAATTATTTTTCAAGTTTCATTGCATGCATAGCTACTTATGACACAGGCCTAACATGAGAAAAGTTTTGTTACATAAGAATGTTAAGAGCTGTCTGTACCTTTAATAGCCATAAATTTTTGCAAAGGAGAAAAATATAGCTAAATATATGTGTATAAATCCTTCCTATTCATGTGTTTGACTTTTGAAACTCTGCAAAGTTCCATAATGAATCTGGAGATCACTGATCACAGAGCAGAAGTTCATGGCCTTAAGGATTATATTTCTCTTCGATAAGAAAGGGGTTATAGCACCACTACCACATTCTCAGGAGTTCTGGTCAGGGGAGAATTCTTCTCATTCACATAGACTATTGATATTCATGAGGATATCTCATTGTCTGCCTGCTCACTGGCTTTGTAGCAAATATGTCATCAAATAGTGTGCATAATTATGGTTTTATGTCTGTTTTATATATATACACAGATAATTTTATCCATTCTGTATAATATTTTCCACATGACATTTTAATCTGGACCATCAAAAGCCACCTTCATTTCCATAAGTGCCTCCTGTTAACAAACTCTAAGCTTGTGATAAGTTCATGATCTCTGTCTTCACTAAGTACATTTTTCATGCTCCCCCACACAATGTTGTCTTCCCTCTTTTTCTTGTTTTTGATTTCTACAAGAGACACAAATGAAAGGAGCTTGTGCTATTACATTCTGACATTTAGCATTCCTAATAGTCCATCTTGTGTATAGACAGTAACAGCATTTGCTTTCTCTTGGATCACCTCTTTTACATTCCCTATTTGTTTAGTTGTCGTTGCCTTACACAAACATGCAAGGTGAGAGGCTTTCCTTGACATTTCTCTTGGAGTAATGATAGTCTCATTGTCTTTTGCTACATTTTGTGTGCCTGTGACTAAGTCTGAAATTAAAGTTTAGCTTCATGCTGCACAGTCCTTGTCTACTTGGCTGCAGAAATCTGAACATTGGAATCTACATCCTGAAGCAATTTAAAGGAACTTTTGCTGGAACATGACTGCACTGCCTTGCTGGTTCAGATAGCCCAGAAAAGACCTTTCACAGATCTAATGGTCATTGAATTTAGACTCATTTCAGTTTCCTAACAGTTTCATCTATGTAGAGGTTCACTGCTCACCCCTGTCCTTGTAGCCCATCAGTCTGAAACTTTGTCCTTCTAGACTATGTGGCCCAATATACAGAGACTTGCTTATCATATTATACACAAGAGTTGTTGGAGAGGTTTCAGAACTATGACACTTAAGGAAAAGACTGGTTTGTACTCTGCTGAGGTTAATAGCTTTGCAGAACTCATAAAAGCATTCACAATTGTTCTTGACTGAATCATTATAACAGCAAGCAGGTGCTTATATATAATCATACATTTTGGGAACTGTCTCAGATCATTTGTCTTGCTCAAAGGATGTACCTCACAGCTATTCATCTGAAAGACATAAAATGATTCAAATTAGCCACTTGGCTTTCAGTTCTACCAGAAACAGTGTGAAATTCAAGATCGCTTTGTTGTTTACACATCTTAAGCAAGTGACACTTTTATATGTCAGAAGTGGTTTCTTTTCTGTTAATGAGTAAAAAGTCCCTGTACTTTTTTATCCTATTTTGCATAGTCTATTATGTAAGTTTGATTTGTTTCATAGGTTTCATATAAATGTATAAATGTTCTTTCTGGCCACTAATAGTTTTCATCTGACTTCAGGCAGCTTAACATATAGATTATTACTGGTAAACAAATGCATTGACAGAAAAGACAATGACCCTTTAACATATACAGTGATATTTTTAAAAATAATAGAAAATTTGCATGACATTAACATTAAAAAGCTCATTCTTTTATTTAAATGAAAAGTTAAGAATAGTTAAATATTTCTCTTTCAACTGTCCACATAATCATTGAAGAAATCTCACTTTCTTATACTGCTGCTTCTGGGCTTATATCTATGTGGTTTAGATTCTTCAAATCAGTGTTTCAATTATTTTTAGTTCTTTTAGGTGATACCAGTAAGATACCACTTTTGAATAGAGTAGTTCATGAAAAAGAACCCCCACAATTCCACAACTGCTTCTTTTTTTTGCTAACACAGTTTGTCTAATTTCTCCCACTACAGTAAGGATGTGCAAAGTGGTGAAAGACTAGGGCTTGATTGGTGACGTTTCGGGCTCTTTGCATAGTCAAACTGTAAAGGCAGCATAAAATCAGGGGACAATACTGCCAGCAGGAGTGCAACAGCTTTAAAAGCTGCTTTCAGTTTGTTTTGCACAAGCCAATGGTCACAGCATACGTGGTGGTTGAGGTCCCCTTAGTCCTCTGAGCAGCCTACATTACTGCACCTCCTCCTTCAGAGGCTGAAACAGTACAACAGTTTGTTACTGTAAAAAAATAGCAACAAAATGGAAAGAATGTATGGTGCCCTGCTGAAAATGGATCATTTTTCTTGGGTTTTTTTATTCCTATTTGTTCCTTTGCCCTTAATACTTTGATACCATTACCTTGCAGCAGAGAATCAAACTGCTGAAAGAAAAGCTTCCAGGACTTGTTTCAAAGTCTCCAGGAAAGGCTGAACAGTCATCAAGAAAATGTCTTGTTTTCTTTATGACTTCTCTTTTTGCTTTGGGATCAAAACTTGATTTCAAAGTGCACCTATGAAGTTATATCTGACATCTCAGTGAAATACCTGGGAGAGCCCTTCAATGTCAATGAATTGCATGTGAGACCTAACAAGTGCTGTGTGTCTTGTTTTGATCAAGCTTTACAATGAATTGTACATCGATTTAGCAACTAAAGTAGGACTTGCATGATTAATTATGGGAATTTTTCTGAAGTGCCAAAGTGTCCGAAGTCAAATGATGCTGTATTAACTCAGTAATACCACTCTAGTAATTCAGTGTTTTTATTTTTTTCTTTTGCAGATATGTGCAGATGAAGGCATATTTCACACTTTGAAAGTAGAAAACTTTTGTTATAACAACTTTTCTCAGTATAAGTGATTGCCTTTGGAAGGTGTGATATTCACGTGTCTCTCCACAGATTAATTCTCTTGGATCTTATCAGCAGTGGCAAAAGAAAATGGAACTTCTATCTCCTTTACTGTAATTTAGGCATGCCTAAGCATTGCAACCACTATTTTTTCTAGTCCTTTAAGGATAAGTTATCAAGTGGTAAGAAAATACTAACCTCATTTACATTAGGTTTCGTTCAGTACTGGTATTTCCACTAGGTGAAAAATATTCTCTTGTACTGAGATTTTTTGGGGAGTGAAAGTCTTCCAATATACAAATTTGCAACCCAGACAAGAGTAAAAGCATTTTTCATTTTTTTTTCTCTACTGTGATAACTAAGACACCAGAAATATTTCATCCTTGCATGTGGCTTTTTTTATCTATATGCTGTTCTGCTTATGTTCATAGTTCAAGTAGGGAAAGAAAATCTAGCCTGTTATTACCTATTCATGGAATTCACAGTGGAATCTAATGTAACTGTGGTGTTGCTGGGCTGCTTACTCTCAGGGAGAGGCTTTCTGCTGGCCTTTCCAGACCCAGACCTCCAGCTGACAGTGCAGTCAGCCTGAAATTGGCCATAAGCAGGTGTTCTGAGAAACCCAGAGCAAGTCAATAAACAACTGGAATTGAACCTACACCCTAAGAAACAGATAGCCCGGGGTAGTGCTGCAGCAGTGGTGTCTGAGCACAGCAACCCAATTCCTCTTTGTAATGGATGACCAGAGGGGAAGTAAAATGGATACAGAGCAAAGTAGGAAAAGAACAAAAAGTTCTCCGGAGACTTGGATGTCAAATGAATGTATGAGGGAACACTTACAATACATCTTGTTTAACTGGAATTAAACCTGTCTTTAAGAACATTCCCTTACTTGTACTCTCCTAAGAATGACTGATTATCTTTATTTAGTATAATATTACAAGATACCTACTAAAACCAGCTATTAATTAATTGCAGAAGTATACTATAAGTAGGTTTTAATAAATGGTACTTATATAGATAAATATTTGTATACTCAATATATCGATTGAAAGTTTAAGGAGGAGAGACGCTCAGGCCAATATCTGCAAGACCAGTCAATGTTTCTTTAATTATAATTTTGGAGGGATTCACACCACTTGTTTTTAAAAAGGTGATCTGTTCCAGTCATGAATCTAGTCACATTGGCTTACTGTATGCTCCTTTCTGTAAGTATCTTAAGAGTTAGGTTTGCCTGAACTGAGTTTTTTTTGTCATTTTCCTCTAGAGATTAAAGTGCCCTGCATAGTAAGAATCAATACACGACATCTTTCATAAGAATTGGCTTGCTAGAATATTTACTAGAAATTAGTGACTGGAATAGTAGAAATCTGTCCTTCACAGCTAAAGCTGAGCAAATGACTGTGCAAATAGACTGAAATGCTTTAGGAATCATGCCAACAAAACACTTCCCCATGACCCACAGCCTAAAGCCATGACAAAGGCCTAGTGCCCTTGAATATGCAAAAGAGGACAGGTATTTGGAGGTGGAAAATTGTTTTGCCACTTCAGCTTGTACCAATTGTGCAAAAAAAAAAAAAAAAAAGCTTCTGGGTCTGGTTTTGGACCTCATAATTTAAAAAAGGACTTAAGAAATTCCATGCATGTCACCTGTGGTTCAAATGTCCTCTGACAATGGAAAACACAGAAATTTAAATCTCATTAAGTTGTCCAGAGGACACCAACATAAGCTTTTATTTGATGGCATGCATGCCATTCTGAAGAGAAAATAGTCACTGCTAGTGAGAATGATAATGTGCTAGAAAAAGGCACTGTAAGAACTAGTACCTAGAAGTTAAATCTGCAGATTCAACCAGAAGGAAGGCACACAGGTGCTCAGCATGCACTGGAAGAGACTGCTGAAAGAAGTGCTGAATTTTTCATTTCTTAGAGCTTTCATATCAAAACTGACTGCCTGTCTCGAATTGCCTGAGTTGAAATCACATCCTTGTGTTCAATAAAGGCATGCCTGGATGTAAGGCTTGATCAAGGATCTCCTACTAAATAACCTAGTGGTCCTTGTTGACTTTAAAATCAGGCAATCTATTTCGTCTACAGGCTGAGGGGAGAAGAAAGAGATAAAGATTATTTCCATATTTTAATTTTGAGAAGGTGCTCAGAGAAGTGTGTGATGCTGCAGTATATATATAGATGGACAGATGAGAATTGATTACTTCTTACCTTGAAAAGAAAATTCTCACACTTGCAATATAATTAAAGAAACATCAAAATAAAACAGATTAATTTTTCCTTTAATTATCACAGTTTCTACAGCTGTTGAGAAAATTATATCTCCTTTAATATGCCAAATTTCATATTATAACCAAGAGATAACAAGGGAATAAGGGTAATTGGAATTAAATTTATACAGTGGAGAATTCTCCAGTTTAATGTTGTCTAAATGGATTTTAACATATTGAAACTGCAGAAACTCACATGTGAATAAAAACTGTTAAAGAAAAAGAAGAGGAAAGAAAAGTAGGATATCAAGTAAATACAGTTCCAGAAAACTTTTGAAGTAAAATAGTGCAATGCAACTGGCAGCTCCCACGAAGTCCTACTACCATTGATCAGTGCTCAGTTAACATAAGTTAAGTGGCAACACTGATAAGGAATAGATAAGTCTCACAAAACATGATTCTCCTGGGTGACAGGTTATTTTCCTCCATGACACTAATCCTTTATTTCTTGCAAGATGAGAAACTTCAGAGGAAGCTCAGAGGAGAGGCAGGAACAGCAATTCTCTCAGAGAACAACCTATTTTGATGCTGGTATTTGTTTCAGTTCAGGACCAGTCATGTTCAGAGTTCCCTGCTGTGCAAAGCTGTCCCACAGAAGCATGGAAAGTGACCTTACACAGTTGGTCTTACAGCTGAAATCACCGAGACACAAGGTGGGCAGTGAAGGGAGCAGAAGCTGAGGTGACTTGCTTGAATACCCAAGTAGAATGGAACTCAGTCCTGGGACTCTGGGATTCTGAACACAATGTTGTTTGCTGCCCCTGACTGTGAGAACTGGGATGTGAATTAACCACTGAAGTCTAAGGTAAATCCCAAGAGCACAGCCTCTGCTAGTCTGCAGCATCTTCCTGCTGAGGCACCTGGTGTGTCCTCAGCCAGCCAGCCAGCTACCTACCACATAGAAAAAAACATGTCATGATCTTGTCTTTTCCAGTCTTTATTGCTGAAGGAAGTGTTATCTTGGGTTCACACAAATCTTGGGCAAAATCCTAGCTGCATGAATATCAGTGGGAAATGTTCTGTTGACTTTGTTGGGAATAGGGTTTTGCCTCTCAGGCTCATGAATCAGAAACAATGCAAAGATAGCTTTGAAAGTGTGGCTTTTCAGTGGCATCAGTAGGAAAGGAGCCTTTTCCTGGGCCATCCAAAATACTAACTTTTAGGGTTTGGCCAAAATACATGGACCAAAGGAGTCTTCATCCATATAGACATCAATGGTGGGCACATCTGCATTATTACCATTTTATTTTCTTTCTCAGGTGTGAGAAACAAATTTCTAAGCAAATCTTCTGATTGCCCCTCCTTTCTTGCATTTGTAATCAATTGTAGAGTGATTTTGAGCACATGAGTTAAATGCCTTATGGGTGAAACGAAACCAAAAGATGGGCTTGGAGAGAGCCCTGAATGTGCTCTAAGTACTAATAGATGCTCAGTCCACACGGCTAGAAGAGAATTACTCCAAAATAGACCATGGTCAGAGTGTTTGTGGGTGCTGCTCTGCATCATTAAAACTTTTGCTCTGCAGATTTGGTCCTGCTGTACCACTTTCCTTACTAATATAAACACAAATATATTTTCAGCAGTTCTACGTCCAGGTTAGCATTATATGGAAACTGGCCTTTACCCACCTTCTGTCTGTACGAGACCTAAAAATTTAAACTAGTGCCCACCATTAGAAGTCTTGCACCTGAGGCAGTGCTTGAGCTATATCTGTATAGGTATAAGAATTACTTTAATTCATGTTGCAACCCACATTGATTCCACAGATCTTCTTGATACCCAAAAAGTCAGATGCTCTCCAAGTTAGGGCTCCCATAGTTCTTTAAATCAGGTAATCCCAAAATCATTGGAATTATTTGTATAGTCAGAGCAGAACGATTGCAAGGTCTTGCTTTTTTTTCTCCAGGCCAAGACAAATGAGAACAGTGCCTTAATCCAGGGTGGGTGTTAGGTACATAGGGGACTGCTAGTGCCTGGTTATGCCCACACTGTGCAGGAGCACACGAGGTTCATCATCTCTGTAGGCTGGCCCAAGGCAAACCTGTCATGGATTATCAGAAGAAAAATTCAGCTGATATTATATCACGGTATAACCTGAGGCAGTAATGAAAGGAACTTTCTATTTATGTGCTTTCATTTGAATCTTGGCTTCTGTAAGAATGCACTGAAAATAGATGTTACCCTGTCACCGGATCATGACTGAGATTTTCCCAACCCAACACCTTGCTCTGTACATTGCAGGAAAATAGAGGTTTTGTGTTATTAGCTTCTGTACTTACAATTCTATTACAAACACAGAAAGCTAAGAAGGAAATAAGTTCACTCTATAGATAGCAATCCCTATGTGGGACTAATATAGATAATTAATACTTAGCTGAAGTATATAATGATGGCTGTATAAATCTGGACTGCTAGTTCCTATGTCCATTTCATCTCCAGTTTACAGTCAATAAGATTTCTGAATGACACAAAAGTGTTCCACTTAAGTGACATGATTTCTAGGAAGCTGTTGGATATCAAGGAAAAGAGACAGCACCACTGGAAGAACCAGTACACATTCTCAAGAGAGTAGGTGAAAAAATGATTTTATGACATTATATTCTGACACTGTGTGAATCAATTTTAATGAAGGATATACTTGCTTTATTTTGCAGTGATGAATCTGAAAATATTTAATGCCCTAGTCCCACAGGAAAAAAAGGTGTTTTTTTTTAATGGAGTAAAAAGGTGCTATATCTTTTTATTGAACATGAATTTGAGAGCTAAAACTAGACAAAAATAGTTTTGTTCCCATATTTTTCTCACAGAAACAGAATAAAAGCAAGACTGTATACTTCATCTTTCTATGAGTAGCTGGGATCTGCCTATAAATTCCTATTGCAAATGGTATTTTACTCAGATTTTTCAAGGAGGAAAATATTCCATTTCCTAAGTCATCCCAGCTTCCAAAGAGCCAGATAAGTTTGGGGTTTTTTCAGAATTATGATCTAAGTAAAATTATCTAACAGAAGTAAAATTATCTAACAGCAATATAATTTAAAGATCACTTCTATAGATATATGTACAAAAAATGTCCAGAAGTCTTTTTAATCCACTTGTGAAGTGCAAACCTTTCTGCAGTGAGATGTAACAAGCAATTCATAGTAAAAATACATGATAGTTTGAGATAGCAGGTGAATGAAACTTCTTCCTGTCACAACTGTGTCATGATATAAGTAGAAAAAAATGCAATTATCCAGTTGGAATTTGAGAGGGACATTAGAATTAACATTGTTTCTCTAATGAAATGGGAGGATTTACACATTACAGAGGAAACTAAAAATACCTTAAAGAGACTTGCTACCTATGGACTTTGGTTTTGCTACCATTGAAATAAACCAACTTTTCTCACTAGGAAGAAAGTGTGGTTAATCACCACTGCAAAAATTCCCTCCTAACACATTAATTTCTAAATTTGTCTTTCTAATATCACCCTATGGGTTCTGCAATAATTTTCTCATGGAAATTTATGCATTTCTCTCAAGTAAGAACAAGCCAACATGACACACTACATGTTCTTTCTGGTGGTAATACTGGCAGATGCCTTTATTCTTCACAGTGGACTATTTTTAAATTTTGGATGCTTCTGAAATTAAATAGACTAAACTGATTATGTCTATTCATTTAATGTTGTCTGTGGTTTCTTTGGTGCTTGGTTATTTTGGTTTTTTGTTTGCTTTTTAAAATATAATGATAACTGGTAAGATCATCTCCATCCTTTGATTCTTTCCACATCTGTTTGAACAATTTTGCCTAACTTATGCAACAAATTTGGGGTTGTTTTGGCTTTTTTCTTAGTTGAGCTGTTTTCTTCCCTGGCTTTGCATTTGGTTCAAATTATGATGAATTCAATTCTCACTACAATCACTGTCGTAATTGTGATTATTTGCTGAAATGAAGAGCAACCAAGTTGTCCCAGAAGATTACACACTCCATTACGCAAAAACCCGATAATGTAGCACCATGGATAAGAAAAAATAGAAAGATGTATTTTACCATGCTACCAGTGTGATAAGAAGCCTCGTTAGTCTTATAGTTATGATTTATTTTTCTGCAAATATCAAAGAATAACATACAAGTTGAGTGTATTTGAAAACTGCTCTTCCTTCAAATGTAATCCACAGGTATGGCTCTGTAAGTACCTGATACCACTATAAGCATCATAGGTATGAATGGAAAAGCTGTTTATTAAGCTTTTACAGTCCTTAATGTTAACTACTGCAGTTAATGACTGGAACTGCAATTAGAGTTCAACTAAGGGTTTTCTAAACTAATAATGGGGCCTCATTAATGTTCCTCATGAGAGTCTATTGGGAATTATTTAGCAGCCATGAGAGTTATTACGTATAGGACCTCAGTTTGAACTTTCATGACTCTTCTTCAGATAAATTAGTGATGTCCCACAAACTCATAGGACCACATCTTCCATTGTTTGGGTTTTTTTTAAGAAAGACAGCTTTAAAGCTAACTTGGCACCCAACAAAATAAAAATGAAGATTTATAACACTGAACACATCACATAAAAATCTTCTGGATGAGAAAATCTACTTTAATTTTCACTCTATAATGCAGAATCCCACTTGGAGGACAAAGACTACCCTGACACTAGAACCAAGCTTCAAGAACAAAACTGCTAAACTCTTTCAGGCCTTAGAGAAGTCTCACAATAATAAGGTAAGTTTCACAACGATAAGGTAAATTATGTCTCATCCTTTCAGCTAATAATGTTCCTATAAATTTGTCTTCTTTATGAGCATTCCTACCATAAAACTGCATTTGCTCTTAGAAGATCTGTGTCTGGTCCACGATACCATAGCACAGACCTCTTAAATGCATGTCTGCAAAAAATCGTGTACATACTTGTCTCCAGGCTTGTCAGTGGATTCTTGCCTTTGAATTACTTGATCTGCCAAAGCTAAGCCCGTGTTCAGAAGCCTGTGTCTGCAGTTTTGGGTCCCTAACCAAACAAGAAGTTTGCCAAGGGCTCTTTGGCCATTTCCCGAATTCTCTTTGAAAATGGGACCCAGTCAATTTGGTGCACTCCTCCCCTGCTCACAGGTCCCCATGATAGTGGTTTAAACTAGTACTCAGCTCATGTTTTTCATCAGGAGACTCTCCTCTACTGTACCTCCAGAAATGCCTGCCATATGAGCACAATTTGGTGTGCTGAGTACATAGGTGTTAAGGCAGCTTTACAGTAATGATGACCACGAGCTTCCTCAAACTGGTCCTCACACCAGACATTCTTCCCATAATAAACTCCTAACAATGCTTTTTTACAAAACATTGCTTTCACACAAAGTCACCTTCGTTTATTTGGCCTAATGTTTTACTTACTGTAAGCTTTCAGCCTAGTATCCATACAAGAACTGAAAAAAAAAAAACCCAGAATGCCTATCACACAAGGGTACCAATGTTTTAAAACAGGAGTTTGGGAATTTTAATGAAATCTGAAATCTTACAGGGGTTTTTCATAATTATATCCTCAAAAATTAATTCAGTGTCACCAGTATTATTTGCTTAGTAGTCACTATTTTATCTGCTTTGTGTTCTCTTATGAAAGTGGAAGTCATGAGGTGGAAATAATCTCTTTCAAAAGTTCTCAAGTAAAATCCAAATGGATCAATCTGTACATTTCCATCCAAAACTTTGATATTTGAACTCAAATGATATTTTTTTAATGGAAAGTCTGGAAGATGTAGTGCTCTAAACAAGCTTTAGATGCAACATATAAATACAATGAGGTTTACATGGTGGAATGTGACCTGCACTTAACTCTGCATAACGGACACATATCTCTGGTGGACACTTTGCCCAGGGTGGCTTTAGTGTGCCTGGGTTTTAGTGAGCAGTCTCTCTTTTCATCTTTGGATGCCTGATCCAAGTGTAACAGGGAAAGTCTATCCAGAGTAGGTCCTGGCTGTGTGAAAAGCTGACACTGAGCTGATGTGACAAACCAAGAACTTTTCTCCCATTTCTGTGTGTTTATCTGCACTGAGCTGTGTCATGTGGTAAGTCATGCCAGGTGAAGAATGCAGAGATTTCCCAGATGTGGGGACAAGGAGATAGAACAGATTTGTCACCTTTGTTGCCTGTAATGCATCTATAAATGCACTAGCTACCTGCTGGCAATTCTGTACCAGAATGACACAAAAAAATAAACTGCAACAAAATAAAGCAGAGAGGAAAAGGTAATTTAGTCTAAGAACAAGTGAACAGGCCCCAGGGTTTAATAATCTAAGTTATTTGAGTTAGCACAGCAAATTTCCAATGAATTTACCATACCCTGATAATCTGATAATTCACACATCATGTACTTAGTGCTCTGCTTGTTCATTGTTTGGTTTTTTTGGGTTGTTTGTTTTTTTGTTGGTTTTTTTTTTTTTAATAGGAGTAGTGGTTAGTGGGCTGCAGTGAAGATAGGAGATCTAAACTAAAGCTCTTGCTGTGCCGTGGATTTTCCCCACTCCTTTAAAAAGTCTTTTTATCTTTTAGACATCCCTGCATTGAGAGCTACCATTTGGAAATGCCAGTAAATTTAAGAAGATATTGGAGATAGTCTAGCTGTGATAGCGCCTGCAGAAGAACTTGTTTAGAGCAAGTATCTTTGGTATCTTTGAAAGGAATGGTTATCTGTAGGATCTTCTATCAGCAGCATTCACCAGGATTTTTGTAGTCTTAAACTAGGACAGTTTTAGGGTTCGAGAGTATACTGATTCACTAAAGATATATTGTTAGCTGGAGAAGGGTAAAAAAAAAGAATGGTCTGTTGAAAACAGCAGGGAGTGACCCACGATAAACAATTTATTTTATTTCAAGCACTATGAAAGAAAGAATGGGTTTGTGGGACCATGCAGGGAAAGAACAAGTTGGGTTGGTTCACCTGCAGTACAGAATCAGCATTTCCTACACCAAGATGGAACCCACAAATGTTCTGCTGTTCAAAGATAGGAAAGGACATTGATCTTGACATTCAGGCTACTTATAAATATGCAGATTTAGATGCCTATTCCTATACTGTCCTTTAATTGTATGGGATAAGGTTATAGACAGTGCTTCCATACTGAGACAGAGCTCTGACTGTAAGTAGGAATATGCATGAACAAAACTCTTGGCTAAACGTCCAGGAAAAGTGGAAGGTGAACTGGGGGCACACAGGAATATGATCTCTTCAGTGGCACTAAATCCAGTGCAACAGCTATAGTTTACATGATCCTGAATTTCCCGTCTGTCAGTAAGAGCCAGATGCACTGTAGCTTTTTAAACAGGTAAAAGTGGTATGAAGAGCAGGTACAGAGTACAGTATACCAAGTAATGCCCAGCATGCACTAAATACTGAGAAGACAAGTTGAAAAACAATTATATCCAAATAGCATGCACAAACCTGCTCAGTTCTAACTTGCCAGCAACAAGTCCATTTAAATAACAACATCTCACAGCACAAAAGAAAAGCAAAGCCTCATGAAAGTCTCTTTCAGGGATGACTGCATCACCCTGATCCTTTTACTTTGCCTCTTCAAGGAATTCTTTTTCCCTGATGTGGAGATGAAGAATTAATCATCCTGTTACATAAAATGCATACTCCATGGGGAAGATGCATAAAGCACACAGGAGAGACAGACACATTTTTTGTAGAGTAAGGTCACCCTCAGGGGGTAAGAGCACAAGGAAAAGTGCTTGCTGAGTAATTACTATTTCAGGATCCTCTGGAGAATTGCAGGCTTGATACCATCTGAAAGAGCCTATGATTTTCAATTAACTCTGCTCCTGTAGATTGGTAATTACCTCAGTACATGTTGGGGAGTAGAGGAATTGGAAATGGTTTCATTTGCCTGGTGGTCAATGTCTGCCACAGGTGTGAAACCCAGGCAGGGCTCTCCTGAACTGGTTGTCAAGAGCACGAGATTCTCAGATCTTGAGGAAGACCTCTACTGCAAGGTTGGGAAGAGACAAGTAGAGAGCTAGTTTCAAGCTTATAATCTTATCTGTTTCTGGCTAGGTCTGAAAATGCCTATCAATGCCCTGCTGACCAGGTGATGCTGGCAGGCTGAAACCAGTGCTGGATTGCACTGAGATTTAGGGGACAGGAGCAAATGTTATGTAAAGTCAGTACATGCTGGGGCAACAGGTATCATCAAGAAACTAAGATATGATGAGCAAAAAAAAAAAAAAGATGAGAAGATTTTTGAGTTAAGAAAGGGGATGGAAAAGTGTATCAGGTCTATCAGATTATAAAGGCTTCACTGTGGTTTAATTACTGCAAACTAATTCTCTGCAGTAGCTTATTAGATACATACTATAGTTTTAATTAAGTAATTAGGGAGTTTGATGAAGAATACAAGGATTTTAGAATTTAAAATATTCTGGAGAGTGTATAGGCAGGGGAGTCTTTTTTCTCAGGTGTCTCCATACTATATAATGATTAACCTTGAGTGAAATGTTACAGGAAGCACTGAGAGCTTTTATTCATGAGTCACAAGCATAAAATCTGACCCAAAAGCTCTTTGAAAAAACTCTGCAAGGAGAGAACTTTGTCAGTGTGAAGCCTGTAGCACTTAGGCCAAAATGTGCATTCAGGTATCAGGTAAGGTGTAGCAGAACATTTATCTCTTAAAAGGACAGACTTAATGAGAAATATCCGTAGGAATAAGCAAAACTTCTGTGTTACAATGTGCTGAAGAGATAATGCAGTTTTATTTAGGCTATGTGTGACATAAGTTTCAGATTTCTTACTGAAAGGTCTAGAAAGGAAAGAAAATATAGTATGAGAAAATGAATAGAGCTATCCTCATAGCTGTTATTCTCCCATCATTCACTGTGTAAACTTATGGCCTTCTGAGTGTAATGTCACGGAATTTTCATAGAAAGGACAAATACAACGCTATGGGAAAGATATATCATGCTTGCTGTCTCTTGAGACAGCAATTGGATTTGTTATGGAGACAGGAAACCCAAGGTTCCCAGGTTAGCACCTGTGCAGAATGTGCCCCTAGAAGCCTTAAGGTAACTGCATGAGAGCTGATAACATTGTTCAGCTGGGAGAGTCCTTCAGCTTTTTGAGGTATAAAGAGTAATTCCATCCTAAATAACATTAACTACCTAAAATCTCTCCAAAAGTGTATCTACTCAAACACATGAATACTGAATAAGCAATATAAACTCTGTGCTGGTAGTATGCATTTGGTAGCAATCTAGTTTGTTATTAATGAATCAGTATATTTTGCTTGGTGGGGCACAAAGACACAGTTAATCTTGAAATATCATTAGTGTTGTGTTATTCTGTGGCACATTTCACATCAAAGATTACTGCATTCACTTCATCTTGAGTAGAAGGTCTAATCCATCAGTTAGAGCCATCTCATTATAGTTCCATCAGAGGCACCTAATGACAATGGATACCTAATACAAGTTTGTAGGTGATTTCAGAATGTGACTCAATGCACTTGGGAGGCATGAACAGCTCTCTTATATCTGAGAAAACTAGTAAGAAAGGGAGAAAGAAAGAGGAGCTAAAAAAAAAGGAAACCATTAGAAAGAATAACTCTGTGGATGCTGGAAATGAGTACTTTAAAATGACAATGTATCCTTCCATAATTAAATATTTAGATAACCTTTTATGTGTATTTTCTGTTACAAGTATGAAACAATTACATAGCAATTATAATTATATTTCTATCTACCTTTATATTACCAATTTTATCTCCAGATCCATGTTAATACATGCTACATACACAAACACATGGATACTAATGTGCACATCCGTAGAATCTGTAAATACATAAGAATTGCATTTTTTTCATCACTAAATACAGCCAGTTCTATGCTGGAATTAATTTTCTATTGTAGCTGCACAAAAAGTATTCAGAAGAAGAGGAATTGACTATTGAGTCAAGGAAAAGGCAGAATGGTGTATACCGAAATAAGATAGACTACTATGGTCAAAGTACTGCAGAAATGTCAATGTAGTTACAAATAGCCTGACACAGTCCAGTTTCTTACTTTCATTAGAGATTACAATTCTGTGAGAGTAAAATTTATCTCTGTAGTGCAGATTTTGCTGGTTGGTCTAGGCTGGATCCTAAATCAAAATAAAACAAGCAGAACTGCTTGGAGGGTGGTGATCACCTTCGTTTTGCACTTAGAAGTGACCCCCACTGTCCAGCTGGTTTGCAAGGTGAGGGGGGTCTGGCTGGTAGTTTATTTATTTTTTCTGGTTGGTCTCCTGGTAACATACACCATCTCCATCTAAATTTAGGGAATTATTTTGACTCCTCTATCACAGTATAAATATGTCTGACTTCTGCTACAAACTGTCATTTGAGACCAGAGCAAATTACCCAGAAAACCTACAGAATCTCCTTCCTGTGGAAGTCTGCAAGTTTGCTCAGATAAGAAAGGACACAGTCATTCTGCTCTCAGGCTGGTAAGAGACCTGCTCAGAGCAGGAAAAATGGTCTTGAGACACCCAGAGGGGTCCCTTACAAACACAGTTTCTATGATTCTATAAATATGTTTGAGTTGTGCTACAAACGCTCCAAGTACTGGGAAAAAAACACTCCAAACTTGTTAAAATATTATAATAATTTCAGCTGGGGAATTCTGGATGTTTTCAATTTCCTGTTAATTTATTCCTGAGCTCTGAAATGTTTGAAAACCCTGAAAATAAATGTCTGACTCACGGAAGATATTTTCTATGAAAATCTACCAAATTTACAAATGATTTCTTTGAAACTAGGAATTTTAGACCAAAATGAAAGTAATGGCTGTCATAATTTGGAATGAGTGCCAGTACTATGCCAGATTGCACCATAAGTGAATAAATGGGATGACGGCAACAGAGCAACAGTATAATTAACTCAGTTTAGCATTTTCAGGGTTTTGCATCAGTAGCTCAAGCAAGAAACAGACAGCTCTGCTTTTTGGCCACATTAGTATGCAACCAGCACTGAAGGGATCAGCAATAACCAGTGAGCTGAAAAAAATAGTTTTCCATGCACACATCTGCTAATCTGAGGCAGAAGGTATTTGGCTTCATACCTAGGGAGTTTGGTGTGAGCTCCTGGTAGCTTTCAGTGGAAAACAGCCCCCCTTCTCATCACCTTTGTTCTGCAGCATTAACCTGCAGCAATTGTTTAGAAAATAGATGTGAATATCTTAGTCTTGGGAAGAGCTAAAAGAACATCGATCTAAGGCTTTATTCAAGCCTTTGGATATGCAACACTTTTTCTCAGTTAGAATGTCCTGAAAACAGAGCTAAGGACATTTCCAGAGATTGCTTTTATATGATCCAAACCATGACTTTGTTACAAACTCACACACAGCCTACAGCAACAATGTTTGCTGTAGGCTGTGTGTGAGTTTGTTTGAGGGGTTTTTCAGCAGCCTATTCTAAAAAAGGTAGGAAAATGAATTTGTAAGTGGGATTTCAAACTGCTTTATTCTGTCCTGTAAGTGTTAGAATCTTTATTGTTTGGTAAATGTATTAAAAAAAAAAAAAAAAAAAAAGTGCATTGAGGTTAATGGGATGTTTCCCTAAGTAGAAAGTCAGAATGGGTGATGCAGGATACCTGAGAGCTTTATCTCTAAAAGTGTTGGTGTAACTGAGGATCCTCAGGATAGGATTATAGATGCCTTAACTGACAAGATGTGTAGAAATACTCATGTGCTATTCCACAAGAAATTTAGCTTTGTAGCTATGACTACTTACTGTTATAGAGAACTGGAGGAAGAAAGAATCCATTTGTATGCAAAAGTGGGAAAACATGGATTATTTTCATTAGTTTGAAATAACTAGAGAACTCACCCAGCTTGCTGTAGCCTCTGTAGTCTACCATGTTCATAATGCACTGTATCACAGTAAATTAGCTCATAACTCCCTCAAATCTTGGCTCAGTATTACTTGATTGACCACATTTTGTTTGCTGCAAAATCCTTCTATTTGTTTTGGTGTTGTTTTTTTAAGGAAAAGGAACCTTGAATGATGCTTTGTTGGCAGATATACTTGTCTCCCAGGGCCATGAGTTGCATGGGTGTAAGCGAGGGCAGAGCTTAGCTCTAAATGACTAAAATGCTATGGTCCCCTGGCTGTGAGATGCCAAGGCAGTACATAAAAATAACACAGAGCATGAAAGCTTCATAAGTAGCAGAAAGAAGGGTCTGAGTGACCCAGTGTGCCTGCTGCTTCCCAGGGGCCTGCAGGAAGGTTTCTGTGCCTTCAGCTGGTCTTGCTGAGCTGGAGAGCACAGACCAGCTCCAAGGTGTGGGTGTGTGGCTGGGGAGGTGCCACATTCAGGAGCCAGCAGCAGCTCCCTCGCTGACCAAACGGGCTGGGCTGATGCTTTGCATGGAAAAGGGTGGGATGCACCATCAGTGTGGGTGCAGGGCTGCTGGTGGGGGGGGGTCCCAGTCTTTGCTCACCATCTTTCCAGTGTTGTTTCCATGCTCACTGCAGTTTTCCTGCAATGTGACAACCAGATGAATCTTCTACATTTTGAATGAGTTACAGCTTCTGGGTATATTGTCATGGTAGCGATGAGATAACCTCCCTGGACACTTCAGTCTGTAGAAATGTACTCACTACTTCATAGAACATTTCTTTTTCAATGATAATACCCATTGGATGTTTCAGAATGTGTGATTTTTAGGTAAACTGAAAATGGAAAAAAAATACAAGTTAGGTTCAATATAGAAGAGAGGTAGTTTACTGAGAGAGAAAAGCTAACACTGCAGTTCTTAAAGCACAGGGGAAATTTAAGCATGGAGTACCAGAAATGGGATTTCAGCCTTTGTTCTTAATACGTGTTGCATCTAACAATTCCATTTGTTCCACTGTTCTTCAGTGCCAGAACTAAGCAAATAGTTTGCAATAAATAATTTAGCTTTTGAATTTAACCTTCATTCCTGCTCATGGAGTCACAATGTGCTGGTTGCAGTGGTTTCAAACTTATTTGCAACTCAAGATCATGCAACTTTTAGGGGTGAAGGGAAGTTGGAGATATTTTTTATTGTGATGACCCAGTGTGATATGACACTCCCAACTGATCACAAGGTACTGCTTATCTTCTGTGATCTGATGGTTGCAGTGGGACGGTGACGAGGGAAAGTGAAAGCTGTCATTTTGAAATGAAACATGAATTTCTCCTTTTGGAAAGATTAACATCTTGATACTTTTTGAGTAGGAAGGTTGACATGGAGTTACTACAAGAAATAGACAAGACTATTTCTGACTGAGTCAGTAATTCTAAATACTTGGTTTAGGGTTGCATCTAAAGAGGACACTTGAAAACAGAGCATCCTAAGACATCTTCCAGAATAAATTTCACCTTTTGCATTTGAATTTTGTGAAATGGACTTTTATGTCAATGAGGAAAGTAAAGGATTCCCTGACACCTCTACTACAAAACAGAGGCCAAAACCAGGCCACTTTGGGTTGTGGTGGTGTTTTTTATCAGTCTTCCATTCCTAGCTCTGGTAAAACATATGGCTGTGATTTCAGCTCAAGAGGTTGTTGGCTTTGCCTCAGACAGGACCATTTTTTTTGCAATAAGAGTCACAAAAATTCGACTAAGAAATTGAAACAAAAGAGTTTCTCTACTGCAGCTAAAGGCATGCAGAATAAGCTGTGAGGATTACTGCTGAGCTGCTTTTCCAAGGGGAGAGAGAGAAGAGCAAGTTGTACATATCTGACATCATAAAATACTACTATGGCAACAACTCACTCTTTATCTGCTTAACATCCATTTATGAGCAAAAAAAGAACACAAATATGAGAAACCAGATTACATTTTATCTGCTGTTCTTTTAGGGGGTAATTTTATGTCTCAAATAAATATGTAAATTTTCAGAATTAAAAGGGGAAGCTTTGGCACTGCCAAAGTGTCTTTCTCTGGGTAATTACATTGGAAAAAATAAAGCCTCACAAGTCACCTTGCTGGAAGATTACAAGGTTTTGAAAGATCTCAATAGTGCAGAGAAACCTCACGTATCTTCCTTTCCATTCAGAGATGGGAATCAGCAATATTTAGAATGGGTTTGGCAGAATTCGTTAGGGAAAAAAAATGAATTCTATACGCAAACGGGCAAAAGTGCTAGAGTAAAACAGTAATAAATTGGTATAAATCCAAAAAAACAATGAGAGGGATAACACAGATTTTAATTGATCTCTCGGCTTGTAAAAATCATGTAATTTTTTTTTAAGTAAGCATGAAGTGCTTAAGAATTCAGATAGGTTTCTTACAGACATCCATAAGCAATTTCCCTTTAGCCCCAGTGACAGATAAGTATCACAATTTTCTGGACAGTGAGGATTGAAATCACAGAAAGGGGTAGAAATAGTCTTTTATTTTTAGAAATCTGAACTCAGCTGACAAAAAATATTAAAAATTCCACTGATTTTAAAACAGAGATGAAATACCTAGACGCTAAAAAAAGATTGAACCCTTTTTTAAAGGTATGAAAACAACACTCATATGACAAAAATATTTTCCTGTTTTTCTATCTTTTTGTCCTTTAGATTTTCCTTTTGAAAAAAGATGAGATCTCTTTTATTACTTGCTATCTTAAGTTTTCTCTCCTCATTTATATCCATCCTTGACAACAACATGCAATTCATTTTCTAGCAAAATTGGACAATAGGAAAAAGTAGAATGAAAAACATCCTCGCATTTAAAGGCAGAGATACTGGCATATGCAGAAGTAAATGCCAGGCGCTATGCACAATCCAAGGATAATCCTTTTGTGTACTACATGAACTTGCGAAATCATTATCCCAACAATTAACCAGCATGATTAATGAGACAGGGGAAAAAAAGAGAATAGTTGCTCCTGCTATTCAGTTGGTGCAGAGTCTAAATGTCCCCTGACTTCATCTGTTTTACTGTACATCTTGCTGGGGTGTCTTACAATCTTTTAGAAAGAGAGGCTGCCATGAGTCTAGTCTCAGCTATTTTTGACTGTAGCAAACATTACATTGATGTTGTCATACTGTCCCAGCTACCATTCTCTTCTTTCCAATGAATGCACCAGGGTCTTATTAAATAAATCAAAATTTAAA
>VXAX01005262.1:92169-136798 GCA_013399835.1 Leptocoma aspasia | reverse complement strand
AAAAAGAGAGTGAAGGGAGGGAGAGCGAGCAAGGCACAAATCAAATGAAGCCGAGTGGGCTCTGTTTGCAGGCTGTGGCCTTGCTCCCACTGGGCCCACGCAGCACGTGCCTTTTTATCTTAGTGCCTTTAAGCTATGGTGGTCTGTTCAACCTTCTGGGGCTACATATGTCTCTGAGCCAGGATAATTGTTCTCAACAGCATGAGCTTAACTCTATCATCCCTCCTGCCTCTTGACTTACTGTAAATTAAACAGTGGCTCTATGAGAAAAGAAAAATGAAGCTGGGAAGTTTCAGCAGCTCTTTAAGACTACCTTTTTAAAAAGATAGCTTTTTTTATGGGAACTATGGAAGATTTTTCTGGTTTCCATGTGATGACATGGAAATAATTTTAAATATTCAATTTGCGATTTTTTTTTCCTTTTTTTTTTCCTTTTCAGCCTCTGAAGCAAAGAACAATCAGAAATAAATTAGATTAATGGGGAAAGAAGACTAGACATGGACAGACAATATATGTATGGAAAACATGCAGGAAGCCAAATTCCCATTCAGAATTTGCCAAATTACCCACAACTTCTCTTTCAAAGCCCTCCTAATAATGCACCATTGTATGCAAAGCCTATAAGAATGGAGTTAATAACAGTGTATGAGTATCAATTACATATTATGGATGTAAATTTTACAAGCTCCCTCTCCTTGGTAGGAAAGGGGCAATCTTTGTGCCATACACAGTCGAGAATGCTCTGTCAGCACTGAGCAAATAATAAAAAATAGTAATAACAGTCAGAAAGCCTCTTCAGTTCAACTCACATTTTAACTGCTTGGTCTAAAACTCAAGCAATATAAAGTTTTCACAGATGTTGTCATCCTGATCTGTACTGAAAATATTCTTTAACTCCTTAAAATCCCTTAAATGTCTTGTTCTTTTTACATATCTTTGTCTTTTCAAAAAGATCGGGAAATTTTAAACTTTCTTTGTCTTCATCCTAATGCCTTTCCCAGCACCTGTTTCAATTCAAATGAACATTTTATGCTTAGTCAGATGACACTTTACCAGCACCTTTTATGCTGGCATCCTTATTCTCCTCTCTCTGGAAATACCTGCATTGAATGATTGATTTTATTTTTGGAAAACACCAGAAGAAATTATCTTTTTTTCAGAAAACCACAAAGAATGGAAATTATTAAGCCATAATTTTATGTTCTTCACTGGAATCTGTCCAAACTGTGATTTAAGTCAAAGCAGATAGCATCATGTGAGGATTTAGCTCTGTCAGCTGGGCAACTGCAATTTTCAGCGTATACATTATTGTATTGCTGTGTGCAGTGGCAACAGTGCTGATACTGCTCAAGATTTTAGGTATTCTTTGCAGAACAAGCATGATCTCTCATAAAGATTGTGTTTTCTGTAATTCTGATAGTTGTTTCCCTTAATCTACAACAAAATTTACTTCCTCTGAAAGAACACAAGTTTACTTCTTCTTCAGATGATGTATTAAGATGCAGTTATACTGCAGCATAGCAAGATTCTTTACAGAATTATTCTCCTTGGGTCCTAAGCTGGGCTGCAGAGGCCCTGTGTGGAATGTGACAATGTATTAGCAATGTCTCTGTGAACTCAGGACTGTCAGAAAGCTGTTGTGTCCTTTCCAGGCTTTTTACACCAGGGATTTCAGGTTAAGCTCCAAAGGGAGCTTTACCAACAGATCTTGAAGGCTGTATGGGATTCTTGCCCAGGCTGCAATGTCCTCAAGGGCAATTCACAACTGGAAACTTTTTTATCCACCCAGGTTTTAAAAAGGGTTGTGTTGGCCTAAGCATCTTCCTTAAACAGGTCTTAAACAGTATTGCACAAAACCTAAAATAGTTCTGCTCACAGAGTGAAAAGGTATTCGGAAGATGAAGTTTCTAATTTAAAGTAGTTGTTACTGAGACTCACAGTGAAGTTATAATTTCTTCATTAGCAAATGAAGACTAAAAGCTCATCATTAATTTTCCACACCCTTGCTATGCTGGTATCTGTAAAGACAGCATGTTTCATTACCAGGTTTGTCACAGAGGCAGTAAAAACTCTGGTTCACTGATTCACAACTATTGAAGTGGCATTCCCTATAGAAATCTGCTGTAGATGTTTATGGAAACGTGTGTTTACTAGATGTGTCTACACACAAACTGAAGTATGTATGTGACAGTACACCCACACCTAGTGCAAAATAAACGCTGGTGACATGATACATTGGTAAAATGTCCAAGCCTACAGTGACTGCTGCACACCTACAAGCTGAACAAGCTGTGGACACCCATGATCCCAAAGCTGTCTAGACCTTCGTTTCCCGACACCTCAGCATTTGAAGCCCCACAATGACACATCTGAGGGTGACATGTGTGACCCCTCTGTGGGACCTTCAAAAGAGAACGACAGGACATGCTCCTAAGGAATTTGAGAAGGAGCTGTGAAACCCTTCAGAAAAACCAGAAAAAGTAATGGCAGATTCCTTTGGGCCTAGAGAGGGAAGGTAAAACTGTACTTGGCCCTCCCTGTTGTCACAGTCGTAGTTCAATGCTTGTACTGTCTGTGTGCCTGGACATGCAGCCTGAGCTGGCAGATGCTCCTTGCTCCTCTCCATCGCGACATCAGGGATCATGCCAGGCTAACAGGAAGGCACACAATCTCTCATGTGTTAGCTGAAAGACCAGTTTTTGGCCCCTGACTTAACACTGTCTCATTCCTCATCAGTGCAGATGAGCTCAGAGATCTGCAATTAGACAGCTGTACATTTTCTCTGTGCTAGTCCAAAAAAATATTCATGCCTAGCATGTAAGACAGGCCAGATTTAAGCTACATATTTTCTACAGATTTTTTTTCTGAGTAAAGATTTGGCTTCTTATATTTGCACATTGCTGTATGCATGGAATTTGGCGATATCTCCTGCATGTAGTCTCTTTAGGTCCTCTCAGTTGGCTTTGTTTAAGTATCTGATTCATCAAAAAACTTTGTACAATTTGGGTCTGGTGCAAAGCCAGTTTAAGTCAATGCTAAAGCAAACCAGGCCTTTATATACTCTGCTTCAGTATGGATTTATGCATGATGTTTTAGGCATTCACATTAAACAGCTCTAGCCCAAATCCTTGTAAATAATAATAGTTGTTTAGAGTATAAATGAAGTAGTAAAACTTCATTTTAAGAGGTACTTGGGATGTAGCCAAAGTACTAAATAAACAAACCTTACGCATTTAACTGTTGACCAAACTCAGCTTACTGAGAGGCTAAGAACAAAGGAAAACTTCCTCAGGAAAAAAAAAAAAATAAAAAATCCATGGTAGGGTAGACAGAGAAAAAGAGGTTGCAAAGTTGCAACAGGGTGAAATAAAGTCGAGACACAGAAGATAGTTAAAATGCTACTCTTGTCTCTAGCGAGAAACCCTCACATAGCGGTGAGAATGTCTTTTTATTTCCAGAGCTTACTAAGGCTGTGATAGATGTATATCTGGAATATATTTCTTCTTGTGTGAACAGACTACATATCACTATCATTAACAGTAACTCAGCATGTTTATCACAGTGCATTTCAAGGAGGCAAGAAAACACACAGGTTACTGTTCTAATACTGCAATAAGTCATGGAACCATCAACTCACTCATTGTTTTTAGTGTAAATTTCATATTTCACAAGGTTTTTTTCTCCTTAGAAATGGCTTATGCAAAACATAACAGAAATATATTGGAATGCCATGCCTGAGTCTGGGTAGCATTTCTACAGATCAGTTCAAAGGAAAGAGTATTTCTTCACTCAGATGTGTTATGTTGACTGAATAATGTGTTAGTGCAGTCAAGAATACAGTATTTGTCATCCCTGACACTCTGAGAAGATATTTGCTCAAATAGAGTTCAGCCTAGTTCTGCAAAATATTTGCTGCTAGGCATATATTCACAATTTGTGGGTAAGATTGGATGCCTCTATTATTTTAAAATTTGTTCCATCTAAGACACTGTTCAGGAGTCTTATTGTTTTCAACATTCAGATTTCATATCAGTAAGAAGTAATTACCTCCCTGAGAAAATCCCCTTTTGTCCTGATTGAGGCCATGTCACTGCAGCAGAAATGTTTTTCAGCAGCCACTGGGCATCCTTGGTGGTGACATCTGTTTGGTTGTCTGCTGAGGGATTGAGGTATAATCAGTCATATAGGTGTTGAATAGTATTGGCTTCCTGACAGACCATCAGAATGGCCATGGAAGCAGTTTAAAAATCAGCCTTTTTGTTTCTGCCACCCAGTGAAATACTGTGAGATTTGGAGATCAGTTTTACTTACAGAACTGCACAAATCAGGACATGAAGTTACTTCTAAGACAGAAAAATAATATGCTAACCAGAGAAAAAAAAAAGAAATTGCTTTGCCTATCAGTTTTTTCCTTACTGATTTGTGAATAACCACCTAACTAACTCACCTATGGCATCAGAAACAAAGAATTAAACCTTCCATTTTCTCTAGAATTTCTAAATTGATTACATATTATTGCCTTAAATTTAGATGAAGGTAAGGCAAAGCTTACAGTTCTATTGTTATCGGTTAGTGAATAAAAGATGAAGATTAGCATGATTAAAGATAAGTGAAACAGGGGTTCAGCAGTATTAACTCAAGAGAGTAATTCTCCTGGACACTACTGGGACTGTGTCCATGACTGAGGACAGAAGAATTATGCTCTAAGGAAAGCAGAAAGCAGACCCTGTCTAACCAGTCCCAGAGGGGGAATGGGAGTGATTGCAGGGGATGCTGTTTTCTCCTATTTTATGGGCATAGGCAGCCAACTAGAAAACATGTGAGGAAACCAATGCAACTGGCATCAAATCGAATGTAAGTGAGTCCAGACTAGCAGTTGAAGATTATGAGCTATTGTTTGCAGAGCTGAGAGTGAAAGCAGGGACAAAGCTACTGAGGTTTTGTGTCTCAGAGCAAGACCCACAGTAAAAAAACCTGTTCATACACTTAATTTTCACTGAGGGAAGATCACATGGACAAAAGAAACTGAAGTAGAGATTTGGTGGGTATAGTCTTGGCAGGAAAGCAAGCAAGAGAAATTTGGGGGATTCATCTCACATAACTGTAGGCACTAAACTACAGATGGCTATATTAGAGCAAGTCACCCAGACTCCCTCTCTATTTAAAGTCCGTAGAAATTAATAGTGGCTTTTAGTAGTTGTTTTAATTCATCTTAACCTCAAGTAAACAACCAAAATATCTGTGATTGTGCCCCAGAAGTGTCTGTTTCTCTGCTTTAACCACCCAGTTGTTCAGATGAGACTGTGCACAATGCAGATGGAGATATGGATCATCCCATGAGGTTTCAGAGGGACAGCAGGAACAAGAGACTGACAGGGCACTGCACACAGAAAGGAGGTGCTCCCCAATTCAGCTCTCCATAGGCAGATGTGGAGGAAATCTGCAGCTAATCCAGCATTTCTCCAGAAACTTTAATTTTCATCTTTGCCATCATTTGCTCAGTACCTCCACCTCTGCTAGCTATATATGGAGGAAAACAAAACAACAGTAAAACATATAATTCCTTCTTGATTGTTATATAAGTTAAAAAAATATAAAGACAGCTTTTATGTATAACAGCATTTCAGTACATATTTTTCCAAAATTTTATTGACGTAGACCATGTATGCAACAGCCTTGGCTGTTGTAAAAGAGGCTGGATTCAAGCCACAACCCAGAAATAAGTGCTTTTGCACTCAGTTCCAATGGTTTCACTGAAAGCTTTGCCTAATGAGTTCTCCAGACTTACTGCAGGCACCACACTCAGCTGGGTCGGTGTCCAGACTTTATAGCTGCTGGACTTGAAAAAGTGCAATAAGATCTTAAAGCAGGGAAACTCAACATACATCAGATAGCTAGCAGGACATATTTATTGCACAAGTACTCCTAGGATCCATTAGGGTCTCCATTAAGACCAGTATATTGAAAAGACTAAAGAAATGGCAGAGGAACTGTTACTTACTTGATGTTATGAACAGCATAGTCAGTACCATAAACTTCCAGAAACAGAAACATAAATCATAAGAAAGTTATTGTTCTTTTGGTAACAGGAAGCTAAGGAAACGTTTTTCTCACACTATTTCTGGAGGTATTTCTGTCTGTGCAGCTATATGTCAGAGAAAAACCAAGACATTACAAGGTCCTTGAAGTAAAACTACCTGATGATACTATTAGGAAGATACTACACTTCTTTGCTGACCTTTTCTCTAGCACTTGAGTTTAGATTTAGCTGCTGTATAATACCAGAACATTTTGAGTTACACAATTCTTATCTGTTTTCTGTGACTGATGCAAAGCTTCTGTGAGTCATAAAAAACTGGTGAAGCTGACAAGACAAGAAAGAAAACGCATACACAATACTTTCAGAAAGTTGTTCTTCAATGCACTGTGATTGTTACTTTCCCTTCAGTGTTTGTTTAAAATAAACTGAGGAAGCTGTGATTCTTTGGGCCTTGTTTCACTAGATGTTTTGCAAGACCTTAAGAACCAAAAGCACCTTCCACTGCTCTATCCCTGTTCTGTAAGTGGCAGTAGTGTAAGATAGTTTCAGCCTGAAACAGTACTAAAGAACCAGATATTTCTGTTGGTTTTTTATTGCGTTTTTCTGACTTAAAGGGAACAAGAATATTTTTATATGCATTCTTCTCAGCAAGAGAAAGAAAATGCATTAATAATGCTTTTGTATTGTGCACACACCAGAAAGGAAAATATCACCCTCTGAATATTCCAGTCTTAAAAGACATACTAGAAATGATGCTCTCCAGCCTTGCCTTCCTGCTTCCCAGCAGTCAGCTGAGGCCTTGGAGCTCACACTTATGCTGCTACATTTAACAGCCAGTCTAATCCCTCACCAATTTATATTTTCAGCTTTCAGAACTTCCTGTGGCCATGAGTTTCACAATTTACATGTTGTTTGAAAAGTACTTCCTTTTGTTAGGTTTAAGTCTACTGTCTAATAACATTTTGTATGACCTATTGTCAATGTGGTGCCTCTGCAACTTCTGCCTGGCAAAACCTGATTTTATAGACCTCTATTATATTTTCCCTTACTCATTGCTTGAAGAGTCATACTTTATTTAGTCTCTCTTCCCCAAAAAAGCTATTCAATAATCTGATTTTTATTGCCCTTTCCTGTACTTTTCCATCTCTTCTCTATCATTTTTGTAATAGTGGGGCCAAAAATGCACATAGAATGCAAGAAATGAGTGTGCCATTGATTTCTACAGTGACATAGTAATTTCTGTTCTGCTTTGCTCTTTATTCTTATTCTGGCAATTCAGATGATGCTTTTTGCTCTTGTAACTATCAGTAGGCACTGAGCTGACATTTTCCGAGAGCATTCACAATGAGTCTAAAATCTCTTTCCTGAGGCTTATTAGGTAATTTAGAAGCTCTTGAAGTATACATCCAGGTAAAATTGTTTTTCTCACATGCACTGAACTTAGCAGCACTGAATCTAATCTAATGTTTAACCACTTGGATGGCTGATATTGTGAGATGTAGCTGTAACTTCTCACAACCCACTTAAGACTGACTTTGCCATCTTACTATCCACCTCACTTTTTACTGCTCCATCTGTAAAACCTATCAGCCTCTGTCTAATTTACCAGTGCAGTTAATTTTTTTATTAGCATGGCTTATCTGAAGCCTTGGCATAAATTGCTTCAGGGATTCCTTTAATGTATCTTGTTTAATATTGTAACTTTTCCAGCATTGTGTATGCTTAGTCTTCTGAGACGAGAAGGCCTGTTTGAACATTTTTTGTTCTATAGTTTTTCTTTCCATTTATTTTTTTAGCTTCCCCCTCTTTTATTTTAAATCTTGAGCTTCTATTTTATGAGACAGCATCATGAAAAATAAAATAATAATATGGGTCTAAAATCCATTCATTTGTGAGACAGATTCAGCATTTAACAAAGAGAAAAGTGAATTAAATAATGATAGACTGCCTGCCAGAAAGAAACTGAAAGATGACACCAGAATGTATTCCATATACGACTTCTTGTCCCAAAGCTGTAGGCATGAAAATAGGCTGCAGCCTACCTCTTAGGCACAATCTCCACTCACAGACAAAACATTCCTCAGAAGCTGTGCAACTGTACAACTTGCATTTCCTTCATTCTTCACAAGAACAAGCAGCTGCTTGAATTATGACTTTGGATTTAAAATAAGAAATATATCCAAACTCTCTAGCCATATGATATTTAAATCAAAAACCTTCCTGATGCACTAGGACTTAACTGAAACCTGCCTTTCATAACAAATCAAAATTTGCAGGAGCTTTTCAAAACTGAAATGTTCTTTGTTTGCTGTTCTCGCTGCTGTTCTCTCCTTGTCAGTTCTAGGGAAATTTTGAAAACTTCTATCTCCTTGATTCTGATGTAGATTATAGAGTGGGAGGTTTTGGTACTACAAAAACAAAGCAATTGCTTGCCTACACTCTAATGAAAGCTACTGCATGAAACATGACTGTCATAAGTGATGATGGCATTATCTAAAGCATTTGGGTTTATATTTGATTTTAGTGACTGTGCTGATTATAAAATAAAGAGTTCAATTCTAATGATATGTATGCATTCACTGGGGAAAAAAAACTTTATTCACTGCTGCTGTTCCTTTCTTCACTGACATTTCTGAATCAAATAATAGCAGCCCTGCTACTCTTCTGGCTGGGCAAGTTAAGAATAACTCCAGAGAAATCTATGAAAACAATATCATCCTAGTTTATCTCATGTATATTCCTCCTCCCATTTTTTTTTTTTTACATCCTTTCTCAATTTTACTCCTCACTACAATTTGAGCTGGGGCAATTTTGTACACCCAAAACTAACAAAAAAAAATTATCTCAAATATTTCAAGGGAAAAAATATGTAACACTACATCAAGAAAAAAGAGCAGTCTTATATAGGAGTAAAACAGATTTATGTTTCATTCTGCTCCAAATGGCCTTCCTCTACAAATGGCATCATCCAGTTGGGACTGAGCTTTTACACAGGATAGATTCTATCTCATCTTTTACAGGACAGATTCTATCTCATTTTCCCTGTTCTGTAGTGACTATTTTTTTCAACATTGATGATAAAGTTTTCAGAGAGTGTTTTCAAATGTTTCTGCTCTGGAAATATTGTGTTTTTTAAAATGGAGAGCTTTCTCTGCCCACTTACTTTGCTACTGCATGTGGCTCTAATGTGCTCATCTCTTTCATTGTCTCTTTTTGCACATTTTCACACTTGGTGCTTTTCTTGCAGCTCCAGTTCCTGTGTTGCGTGGCTATAGGAAGAGATCCTCTTTGTGTAAATGAAAAATGAACAAAATGTTTTATCTGTCATAACCACAAAGAAGGGATGGAAACATAATGCAGGTGCACCTTAAAATATTAAAACTCACTACTGTTTTTGAAAGTCAGCAGGTTTTGGAAACATAATTATAAGCAGATTTCATAATTTCAAGAAGAAGTTGAAGACATTGAAAGAGGTCCTTGGACCTGATTACAAACTTACAACCACACTGTCAACCATCAAGAATATTCCAGTGTTTTACTTCCTTCCCTAAAGGGACTACAATGCCAAACCTACTGGATTCTAAGCAATGACAAGTACAGGAGAATTCTGTATGGATTCTTTTAATCCATAATTTTATTACAAGATTCTAAATGTTAAGCTTCCTAATGGAGCTCTCACACTACTGTATGGGGTACTTTTTTTTTTTATCCTTCCACTCCAGAGCACAAAAACTTCCTTTTTAGACGATAGGAAACACAGAGGGCATTTTTCATCAGATCAAAAGTGTTGAAATACTTTATATTGTCACTTCTTTGTCTGTTGAAGTTTGTCTGTGGCACTTCAAAGTCTATTACAGGGTGCTTTTACTTTAATCTATAGTGGAATAGCTTCCCAAAATGTCCTTCCAGTTTTCCATTTAAGAGATGTGTGAGATGAGTAGATTTTGTAGCTGCTAAAGCTATTTATTGTTTCCTGGATGTGGATTATATTTTGTTGCCTATAAGAAGGCAGTCATGGAAAGAGATAATATCATCACTTAATATTTATGAATGGATAGTTTTCTTTTAATGGTGAAATCAATACTTGTCCCTAGAACAGCTTGTTTTACTTCTAAAACAGAACAATAAGCAGGATCACCAGATAGCTTTTCAGATTCCATAAATAAAAAATATCTGCTTATTAGCTCTTTTTTTATCTAGGTTTTTGAATCTTGTTCTTGAGCCAGTTACAGAGTGCTCAGGGGAGGTTATTCAGTAAGCCTCTAGTTTTATCATATTCTCCTTGGTTGTGCAATTCATTTAAAGAATTCCTATTCCATATTTCACTGAAGGTTATACACATAGATGTGGTTATGGATATGTGCATCTGTATGAGTATTTATGGAATTGTCAGCCTGCAGAGAATTGCCTGTGACGTACACAGATTTATTTATCTGGTTATTTGGAGCATAGTTTCAAAATAATTGCCAGGTGAGATTGAGATTTTATTGCTGGTACTCTCTATTTCACAGCTTTGCTGGAGTGGTTTAATTATCAGCTATTAGAGGTGATAATTCATGCACCAAATCTGAAGGGAGCTTTAAAAAAAAAAACAAAACAAAAAAAACCAACAACAAAACCCTCAGTACGCCTTCAATGCAAAAGAAGATTTCTGTGGGCTATTTATACCCCTTAAAGTTGCTTTTGCCATAGCAAATAACCCATGGTTTAGTGCTGCCTTTTTTTTTTTTTTTTTGTCATTTTGTTCTTCAAGTTGTGCTCATTGGCTGTGGTTTTGTCAGGGAGCTGGTGGCTGGTGGGCTGTGTGACACCACAAAAGGTGCTGCAGTGGAGACACAGGCTGGCTGCTGATGGCTCACACTCCCCCCAGGGCAGAGCTCGCTGCTGCCAGTGCTGGCAAAATACCAGCTGTGCCCTCCTCAGGCCAGACACAGGGGATGCCTCCTGGTGCTTGGGCTCAGGACTGATGAATACACACAAAGTGCTGACCCTTAAACCCTCCTCCAAAGAGAAAGTGCTTGAGCAAGGTGTTTAGCTGAAGCTGTTGGATATGGGTCTAAAACAGGGGTAGCAGCACCCCCACGGGAAGACTGTCATGTGGAAAGAGCAGAAATATATCTGTACTTTGAAGTATTCTGAAATCATGACATCAATATCTATGCATCCTCTGTGGAACCATGTTAGTCTGATGTTTATGAAGTTAAAAACAATGCCATAATCTTACAGACACCATCTGTGTCTGATGTGAGGTATTGATAACATCTAGTACACTGATGGAGTAATACATGTCAATAATAACTTCTTTCATTTTTTTCTGTTTTTTTTGTCCAGCCAAAGGTGAATGTCTTTGAATCCAAGGCTTCTCAAACCCAGGTGGCTCAGGCATCTTGGTTTTCTTTCATTTGTTTTATATGTATGTACCCTGAAGATGAAATCTCTACTTTTGTCGCTTGCTCCTGCCTTGTATTCTTTCTCAGCTTTTCTCTATTTACAAAGCAAATAGAAAATCTGTTTTCAGATCTAAGGAGCAGGGTGAAGGTCTTTGTAGATTACAATTACTTCAATTAAATTGCTTTCTGTTTTAAAATAATAATTATTTGCATTAAAAAGTGTCTTACCTGGAGAAAAGATATTTTTCTCTGTCATAAGCATTTTGACATAAGCTTATATAAGCATATGAAGTAGTAAAATTATCACTATGGTTAATATCTTAAAATTCTTAATTAATTTTAAATTAATTGTCTCCCATTCTAAGCTTCCATTAGAAAAGGTAAATCTCAGGCATCATTCCCTCGTTTTTGCTGAAGTTTCAAATATCAAAAAATGCACTGAATTAAGAAGAGAGAAAAAACACTAAAACATGACTAAGAAGTAGAAAAATCAGAAGTAGTTTATGCTTAAAGAAAAAAATAATTTAATTAGTAAGAATAAGATAAAGACTAACATAGAAGGAATAGAGTAAAAAGATACACAAAAAGGAATATAAGCTAAATGTATTATTTATGTTAAGAAGGAAAGTAATTAAAATAAGAAAGCCAGGGAGGCCACATTACTTTAGTTTTAAATTTATTAATACTATATGTCAATAAGTTTTGGTTTTTAATTATACATATTTCAAACTCTTAATTTCCTCCTAGTTTTATTTGGGTTTTTTCCATCCTAAAAGGAAACTACATCTCCCCTGTCAATATTTTCTTTTATTTATTTCAAGCTATGGTTTAAAATAATATTCCCTATTTCTCAGTTTATTCAGTCACAGTCACTGGAATTGTGTGTTGCCATTTATTTGTTCCTCTGACTAGCATTTGAGAGAAAGAGGCTGCACTGAATGCCCTGACACTGCTTCAGTGACACAAGGACTCCATCATCCTGAAGTGGCAATTGAGGGAACTATTGACAGACCAGAGGAAACACCACAACTGACACATTTCTTCAGTATTATTGAAGAAAATAAGGCAAATTATGCCTTTGATATTAAACATAAATTATGTGCTCTGAATTTTGTTCATATGGATTTGGCTAAAAACCTTGTCCACATTGGATGATAGTACTCTGAGTGTGTTGTAAAGGGGTAGGGAAAAGGGAAGAAGAGGAAAAATAGAGAATTTTTGGGGGTTCTTGTATGGATAAAAATACATTTTTATTGACTCATTTTACCTCAGATGAGTATGTTGCAAGAATTTTTAGTTTAGCTTCTTATTGCAGCAGATGGGGATCCCAGCTGCTTGTTTCTTTCCATCCTGACAATCTGGTTATATCAGTTTTTCCAGCAGCTTGCACGTCGAAGGCTTAATCACAAAGAAAGAGGCTAGAAATATCCTTTCTTTAGAAAACAGAACTGAGGCTAGAAATCAATTTCCACCTTTTCTTCTGACTTGGGTCACTGGTAGAGGTGATGCCCACTAAGGGCAGGGGCTACCTTTGTTAGTAGAAGGGTGACCAGAGCGTGCCATGGACATCTCCCTTCTCACTGAGCAGCCTGTAGTCCTCACAAAATACAGGTGACCATCAGCCCAAGAGATTTCCCATCAGACTGGGACAAGGCAGGCTTTGCACCTCTAAGTTGAACCTTGAGACTTTGCTCAGCTTTATAAAATCTGAGGATCTTATTTAATATCAAGTTAAGGTAATTGGACAGTGTGAACTGTATGGCTCAGCCTCTTAACCCAAAAGCTGTAATGGCAATTTATTTAGGGGGAGATCTGATATTAAGTTGCAGCACTGGTAGCTGTGACTCCCTAACCAATCGTCTTGAGAAACTTTACTTTTGGGATTGTTCCTAACCTAATGAGGCAGAGTCTAGATGGTATTGAATAAGGGAGAAAGACAACATGAATTATTGAAAGATTTAGAAGAGTGAAAGAAGAAAGGAGCAATGAAGAATTTTGAAAAGCTACATAGCCACATTGAGAGTGTCTTCTCTGTCTGATAAAGTAGACATATAAGGAGGAAAAAAACCAAACAACTGCAGGACTATTTTCATGAAGCTTTATGGAGCAGAATTTCAAAGTATTATAGGTAAGGTCTTGAACCCTTCTTCAGCTACATATTTAAAATGTAGTGAATAGTCTAAGGAGTGAAATCTACAAGGTTTGCTTAATGAAATGTTTTCCATAGGATCTTTGCAGAAATGGGAGGAAACAAAGCGTTAACTACAGCATTAACTTTCTTCTTAAGAAGAAAGCTTTGCAATTAAGTCATTTATCTAATGACACAAAGAAATCTCTGTCTCTTCTCTTCCATTATATTCTCTATTCATACCAAGCAAGACATTCAAACCAAACCTTTTACAGCAGGTCATGAATTTAAAAAAAATCCCATTTTGAAACATTCAGTTATCATAAAGCATTTGAGGTCTGCTTTTTGAAAGTTTAGTGGATTCACTGTCGTGAGTCAAATTGAAAAAAATTGTTTCTTTTACATGGCAAATTCTATATAGTGCTATGTCTTCTGAAAATATCAGGTGATAGCTATCTTAGAATGGGCACACAAGGCTAGTGGAGATTTTGACCTTTATACCTCTGTGCTGCTGCTGCAGTGTGTTCAGCTCCCCAGTACTGAGTGCTGGCTGGAACTGCAGGCAGAAAGGAGCAGTCCCCTCTCCAGAAAGTGTTTGAATAGTGTGGAGCGTGGGGCCACATATTAAACAATTCTCCATCTCCATAACACTCTGCTTCATCTTCTCTGAGAGGTATATTGGGCTTTAACTGGATGAATGTTACTGCTACGAGTGCAGAGCGAGTGCTAATTCCTGAGGGGGCTGTTGGTAGCCTCTTTAGAGCTGTAGTAAATAATGACTAAGTCCATGAATTACACAGAGTTAATGCACTGAGGCTTGTGTTCTCTATATGCCTTGTCTTGCACTGTAGCTGGTCTGCTATTTACTGTATATTCTGCAGGTTCAAACAATGTTTAGGCAATCTTTGACCATGAAGAATCTCACAAGTGCTCTCCTCTCTTTGCTGAACCCCAAAATGTGGACTGTTGCCCGAAATCTGACTGAACTGTTCAACATCCTTTACTTTTTCGGCCTGGGAAAAAAATCCCATGGGAGCTGCTTTGTGCCGGAGTCGAGGTTGATTTTCTTGTGCTATTTCACCACTTCCAGTTCTAACCCGAAGCAGAAAACATGTTGGTGCATGAAAATTTGAAGATGATTTCGAAACGCTTTGTTACTAGCAAAAGGGTTCAGTCTGAGCTCAGATTAGATTTAAGTGCTCTGCTTATTTGTCTTAGTGGAAGATCTGTCTCTTCTTCTAGCGTGATAAATCCCAATGAAGGAAAACACAGTCTCCAAAAGCACAGTGTACCTACCTGTGGAGTGGGAATCACCTTACCTAACTTTATCAGTTATCTTCTCCAGGTTGTCTATGTTCCATCTGCAGGCAAAGGAGAGATGGAAGCATGTCGAAAAGCTGAGTGATCCCATCCTGATTGTTTGATGCAGATGAGTAAATTGCCACCTGGATGTGCCTGCCACTTGCTTTTTCTCCCTGCACAAGCTCTAGAGGGAACCAAGATAATCAGTTTGGACTAGAAAAATTTTAGATGAATGAAGGTAAGTGTGATGACTCCTATCCTCAGGTTTGCATCTGTGTGAGAGAAAAAGCATAGGTGGTGGGAGAGAGAAAAGATAGGCATCATTTAAACACAGGGTGAGAATTATCTTGCAGTCTTTCTGTATGTGTTTGCTTATCTGCTCTCTGTGTGTGGTTTTGTTAGTGTGATTTTCTTTTGCTCCAGGATAAGCACAAAAAGGGGTTGCAGAGGAAATGATGTTTCTGATCAGCAACAGGTAACACTGCCAGCCATTAGATCCTGCTGAATATCCACCCAGAGGATCACCAACATCTCAGAAGTCTCATGAACAATACTTCAAAGCACAAACTGGAATCATGTTGCATGGCGCCTGAAGGGTTCAAATGGTTTGGAAGTGAAATCGTTTCATGGTTTCTGTGATTTGCATGTGAAATTGATTTTATTGGATTTATTTGATCAGGAAATACAAATGTTTCCCCAAGGAGTACAAATAAACATGTTACTAGAAACTGACTAGATGTGATGAGCCATAAATCTGGGAAGCAGTGGCTGAATATTAGCAAATTTTACATAGCTGCAGTTATTTTATAAGGTTTCGGTTTCCTGTATCAGTTCATGTTAGAGAAAGACACAACACTGTGAAAGGACAAATTGAATGAAATTCTGGTGGATGCCAAACCCCATCATTTTCACAAGTACATTCCTGGCTTTGAAATCTATTAATATTTTGTACTTGAAACCTAGAGACATTGCTTCCTCTGACTGATTAATAATTTTCTTTGAAATGTTAACATTTATTATTTATCACCAATCCCTATTTAAAAGCCCATTTTTCTCCTTCAGTTATGACAGTGGAAAGCTTAAATCTATTACAGCAAAGCCTGTAGTCCTCAGCAGCTCTAATTGCTTGGGTGTGGCCTGTACCCCCCCTTGCAATGCAGTGTCTCTACACAGACAAAACGAAGCAGCACCAGCTGCTGATGTCCCTGCCAGGCCCTGTGTGGGGATGTCACACCCCTTGGAGTGAACTAGGTGATCCTTAGCGTGTCACCTCCTCACCTCACGCCTTCTGTGATGCCTCTCATGACCATGTTATTAACTTAAATGTCCTAAAAATTAAACTTTTTTTTCCTTCTCATTTTATAGAACAAGTAATGGGAACTTCAAATGCCCATTTGTTGTGGGTTCTTAAAATGTCTGTGTGGCTTTGTGTTTCTTTAAAGCCCATCAGCCCTCCTGGGGCTGCATAGAGAGGCCAGCCTCAGAGGTCACTTTCAAGCAGACCTGGCTTTTAATGGCAGAAAAATAAGTAAAGCATCATTCTTATAAAAAGGAATTAATATCACCTAAATTTAGTTGGTAAAAATTAGGTTTCTGGTCCCAGCCTGTCAGCCAGATCCTTTTCTGGTCAATGGAGAAGGACATGTTCTTCCAGAGGCTGATTTAGTAAGACAAGTCCTGTTCTTGTTTCTTTGTCAAAAGATTTTTTGAGATAGAAGTAATTTTTTTTAATCATACCTGTCCATCAGTCCTATGTGCAGGATGATAAACTGATGACAACCACTATGAAACAAATGAATCGGCCCAGTGTTAGTTCTTATATATGAGTTTGTTCTAAGGAGGAGCCAAAGTTTCCAAAGTTTCAGTGTTACACAAGTTCTTCAATAAGATGTGCAGAACTAAACCACAGGTAATTAGAATCTAAATTATCTCATTGTTCAATATTCAAGGTGAAATATTTTCTTATGCTTAGATTTCCAGTTTAAGGGGAAAATTACTATTATCTGCAAGATCCAAAATCAAGGATAATGTAGCAAGCAATGTAAAAAATTCCACAATAAAAAAGTTGATACAGTAATTTAATTGAAAGAATTTTGGTTTGGAAAAGTATCATTATTTGCATATTTTTTCTATTCACATAAACATAAAACTCAAGAAAATATTCTTATTAGCCAGGATGGAGATTCCTCACATAAGAATTGGTATTACCCTCTGTGGCTGTTACAGTTTTTAATTGGTGTATGTAATTTCAGTTGCTTGGTAACAACAACTTAGAATTTCCACACTTCTGTGTGTTTAAGATCTCAACCTAAAAATCAGAGTTCTCTTTAGAAAAACATCCAAAGCCAAAAGAAGACAAGTAAAAGTGTTGAGCATAGAAATTTCACAAGTGTTTAGCATTTTGCTCTAATTCCCTGAAGCAAAATTAAACAGTGTAACTCCATGATTTTCACAAAGGTTTGGTTTTTTGTGCATGGAATTCCCAAGTAGAAAGCAAACTTCATAACAGGAAAATGGAAGACTTTCCCCTATTCACAATTCTAAATTTGATGGTTTCACTGATTCCAGTGAATTTGCTTGCCTTGGAGAATCTTGACCTTCACCCAACAAGTTTAAAAGAACTCCTTCCTCACATCTGCTGAAGGTAATTGTGGTTGCTCAGATCTTGGGCCATGCCAGATCACAGGTACCACGCTGTAAATCACTAACTGTGGTCCACATATACTTGGAGTTATTTCTGACTAATTATTGCTCTGACCTAGAAGCATTCACATTTTTTATTTTGTTATTCTCCTTTAAAATATTCCTTCTAATTTTCCCTTTCTGTGCTATGCAATGTTTTTGAAGAGTTGACTGCTTGTCTGCTGGAAGTGCTTGTGAGGAACAGGGTCCATGATACTGCTTTTTCACACTCCTGTGAGTATTTGCCTAAAGCCATGTGCTCTTGCTCACCTTAAATCTCACTTCTAGGCTTTTCAGGGTCTTTGCCATATCCATCACAAAAGGTTCTGATCCCTGAATAGAATTTTGAGACACCATGGATGTGAATAATAAATGTCTTTTATCTTTACAGAAAGTCACTAATCTTATGGTGGTCTTTGCTCACCTTCAGATCCAGCATTGCCTCATCCATCAAACTCTTACCTACCCTCATGTTTAAAAGCAAAATCCACAGAAAACTAATCATCAGCAAAACCCTCTGTGAGAAACAGAGTGACATGAGCCTCACAGAGCCATTGGAAAACAAGCCCATTGCTTTTGCTGAGTTTCATCTATACTTAGCATTTTTTGCCATGACTAATCCATTCTTTCACTCTAAATTTGCCATGGCAAAACGACATGCCTGGATCTTTATACTGAACACCAAACACAGCTAAACCTTTCACATGTGCTATCAGGGAGCTGCTTGCTTTCACCACCAGAAAGGTCATGCCAAAATGGTCAGAATACAGAACAGCCTGGGATAGAAGGAAGTGACATATTGTTATGCAGAAATCACCCTTTTCACTTGTGTATGAAATTACAATGTCTATATGCATCACTCTCTAAAATAAGACCAAACCATATGGAGAGATTTTAACCTCCCTCCCATAGCAAAATTGCATTACACCATTGTAATTCTTATCCTCTTTTAACTCTTGCAGTTACTGCCGTTATGTGCACAAACATTCTGCAGTGTTTCTTCTTCCTATTGCTTAGCTAGGTTTTCAGTCTCAAGCACAATTCTATGAGAATAATATCAGATCAAACTCCTTAAACTTGAACCAGCAAACAACAGAAGGAAGATAATATTTAACCTATTACATACCCATGATAGAAAATCAGAAAAAAAAAAAAGGTTATTTGGCCTTCCATATGTTCTGTTTTTCCAGAAAAATGGAAACCATGATCCTGGACACTGCTGTAGTTTCCTGATTTGAGATATGGTCCCAGTTTTTGTGAGAGAAGGCAAAGTACAAATGAAGTTCATTAGACTCTCTCCTTTGAACAGTCCATTTATACTCAGATTATGGAGAAAAAAAGCTCTACTCCTAGTATGTAGCAGAATACAAAAGCCAGACTTTTACAATGTGAAGTTTGGACTTTCTTTATGACCTTTTTCTTGATTAAGCTTCTGTGATGATAATGAGAGAATAAATCACCTCTGTTAATTATGAAGTACGAGCTCAACTGCTTAGCTTGTACAGCAGAACCGAACGAGGGCACAGCCTAATGTTTCCTGTGCCTTGGAGATACTGTCAGCTTCCACCAAGCAACAAACCCTTATGGGATGTGCTGTGCTCCTCCATGAGGAACCCACCTTTCCCTGCTTGCTTGCACTCGCATCTCGTGATAGCTTGAAAAATGTGCAGCACCTTTAAAATGTGCTGCCACAGATGGTTCATTGGACAAGTCTCCTGCCCTGTCTCACAAGCTGAGGAGAAATTTATGTTTCCTACATTTTTCCTATAGCTGCTCAGCAGAGGTTAGGACAGAGCCCCAGGCATGTTCTAAAGCTTCACTAATGTTTTCCATATCTGCAGAAATGGGGCCAAGTCCGAGTCCCTTAGCAGTCTATGGTGAAACTCACTTTGAGTATTGGGATAGATACTTGGCCTATGTTCCTTAGTTTGTGATATTTTATCTGGTTGTCCCTTGTGCTTGAGGAATAAACCATTAAGACTGGATTTATATATCCCCTAAGAAAGAATGAGAAGTAACTCAGAATACAGAAAAAAAGGAGAAAAAAAGAAACAAAGCTCCAAAATACTTTATCAGGGTACTGACAGCCGTGATACAAAGGAGAGAAATGGGGTAGCTGTGTTGTACGATAGTCCTGGAGGACCTAGTGAGGGAATCTGAGCATCAGGCTTGGCAAGGCTTCTCTGCATTGCTGCAAGGCAGGGTGGAGCATCCTGCACTGGGTCACACGGTGAGCAGAACAAATTTATAAACTTCTTCCTTCTTCAGAACATACCAAACCAGTGAAAGCATGCATAGCCTTAAGCTCAACTGTCCATGGCAGTGAAATACTGTCTGTGATAGCTTGCTTTGCTTTCTTCATTTTTATTTCCTTTCCCAATGGTAAATTCGAACTTAACAAAAAATTATTACCTTTATTTAGATTGCATAATATGCAATTTTATCAATCCCCCTTCTCAAGGGTGTAGGAGAATTGGTAAGGTCCAATTTAACTGGCCTGCTGCTGTGAGATATTGAAACTGGGGTCATTCTTGTGCACCAGAACAGCAAAGTTGAGAATGTGCTGCAGGACATGAGCTGGTTACTCAGGAGGAGGGATTTGAGGCTGCCAGTGTCCCTCTCCCTAATGGCTTCCCTGAAAGCTACATAGTGTGGTTGGTTTATTTTCATAAAGGACCCTACATTCCTTAACATCTTGATTAAAGTACTGCAAATTGGAGTAAGGAGTGTGTATATGTGGGGTTGTAATTTGGCATTTATCTTTTGCTTGAACAGATTTATCTTCTGTTTGGAGCTTCATGAGCTCACTCAGACCAAATCCTGTTCTAAGAGGTGGTTGCTAGGAATACAGTAGAGGATGTCTGTTACTCCTAGAATTTGTTACCTTCATTTGCCCAAGAAGTTAGTCCTATCATACAAGTCAATGATGATGTGGAGGGACTAGGAAAATAATTTATAGGGATTTTAGATATCATCAAGCTATCATAGGCCTCAAGATGACTGGTTCCTCCAAAAGCATCATTTTTTGGGCTTGACTAATGGCTCTGTCCTGGCTCAGGGAGGGAAGCCTGCCCAATCCATAAGGGCTTCTCAGGGCAGAAATTATCTCTAGCCACCTAGGAAAGTGTCCAAGGGTTCCAGTTGTGTGGCCATGGACCCATGGAGCACTGCACCACCCTGAACTGCAACTCCTCTGTCTTCACTAAGTTTCTATCACCATTACTGTCAGACCATGTGAGTACTTCAGTTAGATCTATGTGGGCTGAAAAGTATGTGAGTCCTTTTCCCCCCCTCTTTCTTTAAGTGTGCATGTTATTTTGTGTTCCTGTTAGGGAAGGCAGATGGAAAGATTTACACCTTGCACTTGAAGCTGAATGTGTTGACATTTACTGAAGACCTTAGAGACTTTATGTGTCTCAACTGTCTCAGACTAAGCTTCAAGGAAGTCCTTGCCCAGACAGCCTTTGCCTCCTCAGAGAAAGTTCTGCTCCATCAGGACAATGGAGCTGATGCCAGATTGGAGTTGTCTTTTTCTCTGAAGTTTGTACTGAGCAAACACTACAAATGTAATCATATGCCCAGAATCAACCCTGCATATCCCATTTAACAGAATCATAGAAACATAAATTGTTTTGTATTGCAAGAAACCTTAAAGATCATCTGGTTCCCACACTCTTCCATGGGCACCTTTCACTAGAACAGGTTGCTCAAAGCTCCATCCAGCCTGGCCTTGAACACTTCCAGGGATGGAGCATCAATATTTCTTTATTCCAGTGTCTCATCACCCTCACAGTAAAGAATTTGTTCCTAATATTTAATATAAACCTTTCAATTTAAAGCCATTCCTCCTTGTCCTATCACTGCACACCCTTGTATAAAGTCCCTCTCCAGTTCTTTCATAGTCTCCCTTTAGGTATTGAAAGGTGCTATAGGGTCTCCCTGAAGCCTTCTCTTCTCCAGACTGAAGGCTGCAGGTCTCTCAGCCTGTCCTCATTGGAGAGGTGTCCCAGTGATCATCTTCATGGCCCTCCTGTGGACTCACTCCAGCTGTGTATTTCCTGTACTGCAGACTTCAGACCTGGATTCAACACTCCAGGTTGGTCTCAGCAGGGCAGAGCAGAGCAGCAGAATTATCTCCCTCCACCTGCTGCTCGCTCTGATGCAGCCCAGGATACAAGTGGCTTTCTGGGCCATGAGGGCACATTGCTGGGTCATGTCCAACCCCTCATCCACCCATGCCTACCCCAAATCTCAGAGTTTCCCTCAATCCATTCTCTTCCCAGCCTGATTTTGTGCTTGGGATTATCCTGACCCAGGTGCAGCATCTTGCACTTGGTCTTGTTGAGTTTCATGGGGTTCACATGGGGCTACTTTTTGGGAGGCTGGTTAAAGATTCTCTCTCCTCTCTGCTGATGTGTTGTATCCCAGCAATGTCATTTTTAATGTGGTTGATATTTTCATGAAACCAGCAGATTTCATTGCACCAGGTACCTCTGTTATGAGTTGGAAGCAGCCAGGGGTATCAGTTGTGGAGATTTCCTTGTCACATTTGTGATTTTATTTTGTAATATGTGTTTCTCTAAACAAGCAGAGAGATTAATTTTCACATGTGAAAAGATTTACTACCTGCAATATTGCATTGAAGTAGTAATATTTTTTGACCACTCTTGGAGTGAAGTATTTTTAAAGGCTGTGAGAAAGTCAGAAATCATGGCGATAAAATAAAGCTGTTTGTTATTCGGAGCAGAATGTTATTAATAGGAATATATTATAGATAAGGGGATAATTCAGTCACTGTACTAACTAAACACGCCTGTGTCAAGGGCAGGGCTTTTTTTTAATTTCATGTTGTTTGTGAACCTGTATAAAGCAAAGTTGAAACAGGAGTCTGTATTGCCTGTGAAGACAGACATGGACACGGGCAAAGGGATGAGAATTGATATTATTTTATGCAGCTGTGCTGCAGTCTTTTCAAGAAAGACTGCTTTTATAGTATCAAATAAAGTCAGCCACACCTTATCCTCTGCTCCTTAGGGCAAAGAGCCTGATGTAATTTGTCTGCATGGTTGGCACCTTGGTTGTCACTTTGGTCGTGGCCACTGAATACTTTTCCTGGGCCTCAGGCTCCCCAGTGCCCTCCCCTTCCCCCCAGAATTGACTGGGTCAGTGTAGCACCAGCCCAGAGAGCCATGGGCAGCTTCTGATGACCTCCTGCCTGGACCCTTGGCCCTCTTCCCTGTGCTGATATAATTATTTTCAAACTTTCCAAAGTAGTGCATATTGATTTTTGCATTTGTTTGCTATTTAAAAAAAAAAAGGCCACTGAATACATGCCTCATTTGCATCCTCTTTTACATCATTGTTGTCAATCTATACATTTTAGCTTGACCTTCTACATGTAGATTGTTATGTAATGAGGGTTAATTTATGTTCTGGAATTTACTTTCAGCCACAGCTCTATGATATGTACTTACAAGATGCACTTATTCTATGTTTAAGGGTCCTCCTGTAATGTGTGCAGTGAGAGGGAGACAGACACAAAGAGTCCATATGAGTAAGTAAAATTAAGAAAAATTGGGATTTTGCTCTAGAATAATGGTCAGGATGAGCTTATCCTTCCCCATCAACACAACAGAGAGTATAGGAAGATTGATCTGGTTAGCTGAGGTTAACCACTACATCCTGGGATGCTGTGCATCCCTTATTGTTGCTTTCTGTGAGATTAGATTCACAGTTAGAATAATTGCTGCTAGTCACATTTTATGTATCATATTTCTCATTACTGTTATTTTGCACTTATGGGGTCACATTGCCAAAATTAATTAATAAACCACAGTTCACAACCTGTCATCTCATGTGCAGCTCCAGCTGGACTGCTCTCTTCTGACACTTGCTTTTGGAATGTGTAGTGTCCCAGTGTAAACAAATGAGGTTATTTATGTGAAAAAACTGTTCCCCAAAGGGAAGAAAACGTTCACAGTCAGACTTTTAGTTTATTGTACATATTAAGATCTGATTATTAGAGATACTTCTACCTGAATTGAGGTGCAAATGAGACCATATGCTGAAGTCAATAGTATGGATTTTATTTAACAGTAACATGAGATAGAGATAGAAAGAAATAGAAAAGAGAGGAGAGAGGGAGAAAAAGAGAGTGAGAGAGAGAGATTAGGTAGAAAGATAGCCACCACCACAAGAATCCAGACAGTCTCATTGGTCCTCTTCACCCTGGCTTCTCGGGGTCCTGTGAAACAGAGTTCAATGGGTTAATATGTGTTCAGGTACAGTGGGAACACCCAAGCACCTCCCCTGGAGGGGAAAGGTTTACACTGTCTTTTGCAACACTGTGAATCTTGCTCAGTCCATGGTGGAAGGCCTCAGAAATGAGTCTGGGGGAGCTTTGGAGGTCTTTGATGGTTTATGACACCTTCTAAGACATGACAAGACAGCGTAGTTGAGCCAGTTATGCCCCATCAGGAGGGAAGAATACCCCCAATCCTACCTGTGAATGGGAATGTCCTTTGTGAATTTGACCTTCTGGAACAGAGGGAGTGAGAGGAAGAGTTTTACAACAGAGCCAGTTGTGTAAGGGAGGACAATTGGCATAAATGGCATGGTGAAAAGCATCATCCTGCCTCTGCAGAGTTTACTTCTTACCTGGCTCAAAACCCACCTTGTAACTTCGGGGAATGGGTTATCTGGACCAGAGGCTTCACCACCACACACCCAAAAACTATCCTCCCTCCCCTCCCCAGCTGGGCAGGGGGAGAGTGTGCAAATCTGGTCTTATCAAATGGCTGATTGTGTTGATTAATTAACCATTAACATTTCAGTCTCTCATAGTCCAAATTCCCAGAATCCAGCAGGCACATTTTTGTGGGGGGTGGGCTTTGGTGTTGTGGCTGAGCAGTTGCTCAGTTGCACAGTTTGCTGCTGCAAGCAAAGTCCTTCAGTGCTCTTAACAGTGTTTGAGGCAATTGTGATCTCTAACAACATGCTTGGAACTAAGTACATTATTGAAGAGAAAGCATATTTTTCTCTTTTCCTGCAAAATGTCTAATTGTAAGATGTTTAATTTTATAAGTTCTAGGCCATTTATGCATGCAGCAGAATTATTTAGGAAAAGTTTGTAAATCTGAATGTGACCCATAATGCAAAATGGTAACAGTGATTCTGACAGCAGGAAAAGTATTTCAAAAGGTGTTTCACACACTTCATACAATGCTCTTTTAATTATGTTTGATTAGCTGGATTAGACGTCCTCTTTCTCTAAGAAGAGAGATGTGACATGATACATAGAGGGGGACACAGTTCATTCAATGTGACAGCTCAGCCCATAGGTGAGGGAAGGGAAATTTTTCAAGTCAATGTGAGCTATGAAGCTACATCTCTAAACTGCATCACTAAAATTTCCCATGGTGGTATCACAGAGAAGATAACCAGCTTAATAGGACTGCATAACCTTCTCAATCATATCACCTTTGACATTACTGACACAACTGGATGTCAGCCGTTGATTCTTTAAGTTTCTCTGCATATGCACACACGGGATTCCTGTGTCTTTTTTTATCTGAACACTACTTGCAGTATGAGTCTTATGAAATCATGTGGATCCCAAAGTACTGCAGTTAATAGGATTAATAAAGACTGCCACGAAATTGACATTTTTTACGGACTCAAAACCAGTTTTATAGATTTCCACTTTATTTTTATGTCTGACACTTTCCACAGCATGATGGATAATGTTACAGTGACAGTAAATAGAGTTGACAGTAGAAAGACTCCTCATGGAAGACAAGATTTTTTTTTTAATGGCTCATCTGTTGGATATCTCTGCAGAATTGACTCCAGGTTGTAACCATTTTCATGCTGTAACCAGAGGGTCAGGTGGATTGTGATTTTACCTTGCAGGTTTAGCTAACACAGAATCACAAGGCTTGTGCAAAAGTGATTTTTATTGCAGTCCTTTGAAGAATTTTCACTACATTCTGACTTTGTGGGGCTTTTGACTACAAATTTGCTTTTGAATAGTTATCCATAATGGTTGCAGGTGTTTCATTTGAGTCAACTGCAAACCAAAGAAAGAAGTCAGTTGCAGAAAACAAACAGATTCTGATATTGAGCCATAAAAAATAATTAAAAAACAAATCATATGGTAGAGGCTGCCCAACTTAACTGATTTTACATAAAGACTATGCAATAACTAGCTACATTATAATGTATTGTCTGTATCCATGTGTTTGGGCATCACAGTAATGAGTGCTAGGGAAACATAAAATTCATATTAATTAGCAGTTCAAATAGATGATTGGAAAAAACTCTCAAGAACATCTTTTCACTAATCCCATTCCTTATGAGTTGCTGGGGGGCTGCCTGGGCCAGTCTACATGGGAGATTGTAATTGCCATGACCACACACAACTAAGGCTTAAAATTCGCAGAATGATAAAACAGAATAAATATTAACAGATTAAAATTTGCAGAATGATAGATTGCAGATAAACTTGAGGAAGTGCTTATTTGTTCCTTATGGAGTGATGACTTAGCCAAAAGGTCCTGGGAATAAATGTCTGTTGTCTCCTCTTTTTTACAGCTGATTTTGTCTCAGCAGAAGGTGCCACCTGATGTTATCCCAAGGCTTGTATTAAAACACAGTGGAGGGAAGCTCAGTCTATTCATATGTAAAAATGATTAGCCAACAGTATGATGAGTCACCCCACTGGATTTCTGTGTTTTACAAAGTTCATCTTGTGACCTTTTCAGTGTAAATACGATGCGATGGAAATGTGCAAGACATCTACATTAAACCTTGGATTCAGTCATTTTACCTTAAGCTGGAGGTTTGATGAATTTTATGAAAATTGAAGTGCTCGAGGAATATGCACATGGCTTGACAGTGCTGTGCTCCTCATGAAGGTAAAGATTGCCAAAGTGTTCCCTTTCCTAAGCTCTGAGCACAGCTTCTAGGATCCACATCTTGGTATAAATCCCAAAATGAGCTTAAAATACCACAAACTGGCTTTTCAGAGGCGTTCTTTTTGCTTAAATTTGTATTTTTCTCTGCCTGGCTACAAATAACCACATTTACTAGAGTTAATGGAAAACAAAGACCAAAGAGGTGTGAATGTAGAAACCCAGGCAGGTAATGAGGTGAATATATGTCTTTTCTCAGGGGGAATTTCTTTGTGATTTTCTCTAATCTGCATACCTGCTTAAACAATTAATCTTAACAGTTTTTCTGAGTTCATTTGTTCTTTTCATTGGCACATCTCTTTATTGCCAAATAATATTTGGCATTTGAGAAGGACTTCAATTTAATTTCTGAGCAAAATTCTAAACTTACACACACTGGCACACAGCTGAATTATCTCAGTTTATGTTTTGTATATCCTCATCCTACAGAGATCAAAATGTCATTTATTCCTACTCAACTATGATCTTGACTTTTTCTTCTGTGCAGATTAATGGAAGTTTTTCCAAAGAGCCTAGGGAGATGGTTTTTTAAGCCCATACATATATACATGTATTAAAACACAAAGAAAGAAACAAACAAATAAAACTAACCACTTTAAAAAATACCTTTTAAAGCAGCATTTTTCTGGTAGTAGAGATATCCTTTTCCATTAATCATTACAATTATTTGCAGTTACAGCCACAGAAGGTTCAGCATTTGCTATATATCCTCAGCAGATATTTATAACTTGATCCCAACTGTGAAGTAATTTTGCATCATTTTCCCCTCGATATTACTTCTGATAGTGTCATATTCACTAAGACTTCAGGAAGTGCCATATATGCACTCATGAACTTAAGCTGTCCCTACATATTAATTAATTAATTATTCAAATTTTATTTTGTTTTTGTTCCCCTTTATCACTATGTCATTTTTAAAGGAGCAAAACAATGAAATACAAATAGCAGCAGCTCACAAGCCATCGTGAACACAGACTCGCAAAATTTTTATCTAAATACAAGGCAGAGGCAATTTTTTAATTGGATTTAGAATCAGTGGTACTGAAAGGAAAAGTTTAATGCAATCTTGTGATCAAAAATCTCTTGTATCACCATTCATAACAAATCTCCATGCATATTTTTCTGTATTAACTCTAATTACTGAGTTGCTAAATCTGTTTTGAAACATGTGAGTTTGATTTTCCTGTAGCTGGTCACATTTTGATAAACACTTGTTTTTGACAATGACAAGAATGACATAGGAAACAGAGGCACTACAAGAGCTGAGAGGAGTTCTCAACAGCACCATAGCTGGTGGGAGTTTTTATCAGGTGAAATGGTTTATGTCATGATTCTGTAGACTAAAAGTTTTTCATCTGTGAGTGGGATTTTGTAGAGTTGGGAAGGGGGGTCAGGAGCTTTCTGTGGCATGGTGCTTGTCAGCCTTTGGTTGGTCACAGAACATAGCTGCAGCTGATTAAAGTGAGAGTGAAGGCACACTGGGGGCTCATTTAGTGCTGGGACTTGCTGGGCAGCATAAAATGAAGAGATATGTTGTAATAGTGGGAACAAATAGCCCTGTATCTGAAGGGAAGTGGGCCTGGTTGTGTTTAGGAATGTTTTGTGGTCTCTTGAGGGCTGAAAAGTCAAAATACTTAGTGTTTGGGGTTTTTGCTAATTTGCACATTTATTCATTTCTCTTGGGGATAGCATAGACATCTTTTATTTATCTGATGAAAATGCCTGAGCCTCTAAACTTTCACTTGCCTGACTTCTTGTGTCTGCACTTGAGACAAATGGATGACCTTGGGAACAGCAGATAGACTGACGTGGTCCTACCCTCCCTATCCACAGTTTCCAGGAGTTACTAGCTTGGAGACTTTCTAAAGCAGATACGGCTTCTCTGAGGACTCCACAATTTGGCACCCAGTGAAGGAAGATCTACCTCCTTTGTATTGAGTTCAGCTTCTCTTTGCTCCTGAATGTTTGCACTGGAATAAAGAGTAAACAGTCACTTCCCAAACACCCATACCAGTAATGGCTGTACACATTTTTTTATTCTACAGGCTGAAGACCCTCAGTCTATTTAGATACTCCTTACACAGAAGTGGTTTTCCACTACATTCTTCTTGGAATATTTCTTGGGTTGGTTGTTTTTTTTCTACTTTTTAAGAACTGGGAGCAAGTATAAAGCATAATACCTGAGATGTGGGCAAACCACAGATTCATTCAGCAAGACTGTGTATATACTCTCCTTGTTCTGTACTCCTCTCCTAATGAGTCCTACTATTTAGATGACTTGCTTGATTGTTATTAATCAGTGAGGTGATAGATCCATGAAATTACCTATTATAACCCCATAGTCCTAGTACTAATTAGCATCAGCCAGAGAAGAGGTGTTGGATCAGATTTCACATGTGTTTGGTCAGGATTTTCTCCATGTGCATTAACTTACGTTTTTCTACACTGATCAATAAAAGGACTGATGAAAGTCAGTCCCATAAAGGAATGCAGCTCTTCAGTGGTAGGCCTCAGCTCTGCTTTTGTGAATATTTTAGAAAACTTCTAATATTTTCAGGTCCCTCCAATCTTTTGTTCTGTGACCTATGTGAGTAGGGAGACAAGAATATTGTCCTAGTGGCTGTCAGAAATAAGAAATCTAATTAAGTTGGTCTTCTAGGTGTGCATTCTGTCTTGGGGAGGTAGATGTCAAGATAAAGAACAGCTAAAGTGAAAATAACAGTGGTTTTGTCTGGTTCAGCAGCATTCCTAAAACAGACAAAACCCTTTTGTCCTTGTGGCTGCAGATACCATCTCCAGAAGCTGCTGTGCAGTGCCAGCCTGGATTACACCAGGTCAGCAGTGAGGGATGCCAGGGCACATGGGGGAGTTGCAGCCCACCAGCCACAGAGGGGCAAGCTGTAAAAGCAACCACAGCTGTAGGGTTTTTCCAAGGATTGCAGTTCATCTCTGCACTTTTGGGATAGGTTTTTGCCACATTTCCATAAGGTGTGGGGCCTGGAAAGCTACTGTAATATTAGTTTTTTCTCTCTTTGTTGTTTTTTTTTTTATGCAAAGCATGTGCAAGGGCTGGGTATGGGGTGTGACTTCTTGCTGTTCAGTCAGATTCAGAATTTTGGTTACAGGTAGCTCAAACCTCAATTTCTTGCACATCATCTCACACCAGAAGAAAGAGCTATTCAGGAAACTTCTGTCACACATTCCTCTGAAAAAAAAAGTTCCTCTCTTCCATCACTTCAAATGAAATATGGCTTATTAAGACTTTTTTAATCAGACTCTATGAAACACAATTTGAAAACATGAAAAATGAAATAAAAATTTTCATTTAACACATTTAAGATAAAATTAAAGTACCTCACCAATTTTGGAACAATGTTTTGATTTGGTTTTTGTTTTATCTAAGGGGCCATTTCTGATTAAACTTCTTTTGTCTATATATTAAAGATGTTCAGAAACTTGAAAACTAGGATACAGTGTTTGTGTTCTGGAAAAAATACCCTAATCAGACTATCATAACTTTCTGATATCTTTTTGTGTTTTTTAATCAGGAAACATTGAAATGTTTGTTTCTATTCCAAAAATGGGAAGAAAGAAAATCAAAATGCCAATTGCCTTTGTCTTAGCTCATTTCTATATGTGGAGATTCCTGGCATAGTCCCTCAGCTCCTGCTGAGGCTATAGTTAGCAACTTGAGGTTTACATAGTACAAAAATACTGTCAAGGTTTTAAGGACATTAAATAAAGCAGTTCATCAAATTCCTTTTCCATACAAATGATTCAGATATTTGACAGTAAAATGTTGGTGTGTTTAAAAAAATAATAATAAAAAAGGCATCATGTAATCTTAATATCATCAAGGGGAAAAATCAGCTCTGGAAGATCTCAGTCACCAAAGAGATATCTGATTTAAACTCTGAGATTAGTTATGCAGTAGCTGCTCTTTGGCATCTTGTTCTTCCAGCTGCTGTGACTGAACTATTTCAAACAATGCAAACTGCATCTTTCTGTGGACCTCAATTTAAGACCAACCTTTCTGGACTCTGGATGTTTGAAATAACTTCAGAACTAAGCTCACAGTGCATCAGCAGAGCCCTGAGCTCTGGGACTGGTGAATAGGGTCCAGCAGGCAGAGATGTGCTTGCTGGGGTGCCGGGTGGGTGCAGTAACCTTGGCTGGTTTGGGCTCGTAACAGCTTTGTGCCCTCACCACTCTCCTGCTGTCATCCCACTACTCCAACATTGCAGGTGATGCTAGACAGACAACTCTTGGTATGCTCTCCTGTGTCCCCTGCCAACTTCCTGAAATTAAAACACCCAAAACTTCCATAGAAAGGTGTTTCAGGATGTTGTAATTAATCAGGAAAACTATTTATGAAGGCTGAAGTGCTAAAATACATGTGCAGGAGACAGCACGGACATGACACAAGAGGGGTCCTTCCATCCTCTGCTGGTGCCTAAAAAAAAAGAAATTACTGCAAAATGGCTCATCCCCAGCAATGTCAGTTAATATGAAAAAAAATATTCTCTACTGTGTTTTTTCCCCCTTCTGTTAGGATAGTATAATGGTATTGGAACTATATTGCAAATTCCACTTTAACTATGAAAGTGCTTTGTGAGAGGCAGATGAAGAGTCTATCTGTTTATGAGTCATTCTGTTTAGCTGTAACCTCTGTCATGCACTCGAGTGTTGAAATAATTCAAACTTTGCTCTGAGAGGACTGTTTATCAAAAAAATGTGAATGACCATTCTGATTAGAAAAAATTCTGGAACTTGTTAAACCTTTAATGAAGAGTTATATGGTGTGATTGCCTGTAACAGTAAATGGTAGAACCTGATGCCTCAGGTAATGTCTTGAAATGTAGTCAGGTGTCCCATGTCCTTAAATTTATCTTGTACTTGACATTGAATCTATTTTTTAAGTGCTGCCTTGTGATTTATTTTAAAGGCCTTCCTAAGTCTGTCAAGCACTTTCTTTGTCTGGATATCTGGACAAAGTGTTGTCATCTGCAAATACTGATATGTCTGTTTAGCTCTTTTCCAAACAATCTTATGAACTGCAGTTTCCAAAATAGCTCAGCATTTTTCACTATAAGTTTCTAATTTGGGGGTAAGTTACATACTTCTATCTGCTGCAGTTTTGTCAATCACTTTCTGAACTTACAGCAGAATATTCAGTTTTCTTTCACGATTACTTTGTTTTCCTAATTGGTTCCTGGGGAAATACTTTTCCAATTAAATACATTGTCTTTCCAGTGAACTTATTTATGAAATAGTCTTCATCATCCATTGTTTAATACTCCTGATGCATTACAATAGACTAGAGAGGTACAATTTTCCTTAGTAGAAGCTCTGTCAGCTTGGCCTCATAGCATTCTTATTTTGGTGATTTTCTAATTTTGTCTTAATTATTGTTCCAAAAACTTTTCTGAGGATTCATAGCCTGTAACTCTGAGAATTCCCTGGTTCCCCTTTTTGGAAGGAAAGAGCAATGTTTGCTACCCTGCCATTCTGTGTTTTTTAATGAGCCATTCTGTATTCTTTGTTAGAAACAGCAGCTATGCTTCTAAGAGATCTCCTGGAGGGTTGCCATCAGTCAGGTGACATACTGCTCTTTAATTTATCAGTTTAATTTTCCTACTCTTCTTATTTTGACAGATCAGCCTGACACAGTGTGCTCTTTATTTCCTGATAAGGATAGAGCTTGGATACGTACCTTGGCTGTATTTGCTATGGTGAAGACTGATATTGAATTTTTGGTGCACTGAAATCGTGTTCCTAATATCTAAACTCTACTTATTTCAGCCTGTCTTTCGCTATGTTTTACAGTCAGGTTCTGTGTTATTATGTAAAATTCTGATTTGGCCATAGGTTTCTGAAAAGTCTATTACATCATGACCTTATTACAATGTCAGGCAATGCAGTTAAGCAGCTTCTGCTTTAAAGCTGTTGTTCTCAGTATATGGACACCTAAGGGCTTCTTTCTCAATACAGCCAGTGTGCCTGCTCCTATTTAATTCCCTTTCCAAACGGTGGCTACAACCTGCCCCTTTCCATTTCACCCCAGCTGCTCTTGCATTTCTGACACTCCTTGCAGATATTTGTCTGACCAAAGCTCTCCCTGGTTCTTGTCAATATTTCTCTTGTTCCATATTAAAGGGAAGTCTGAGAACTTGGAGAGACTGTGCAAGCAATCTGCTTGCACTTTGGTTTAAGGTGAGGCTATGCTGAGGCTTTTCTTGTGCACCTTCCCTCCTGTGAAACAGACTTAAACCCTCCCTGTACAACAGCTGTCCAGATGTTCACTGGTTCCGTATTGGGATACCTGGTGTAACTTGTCTGGTTCCTGCTGTGGGCACACTGGGTCAAAGCATTTTTCCTAGCAGCCTGAATGTAAGGTACAAGACCAAATCTCACTTTTCCTGATATATTACATTAACATGATGTAACTTCTCTGAAACACTTTTTAATGCTTGCTGCCTCTATTTGAAATGTGGTCATATTATTTAAAATAAAAGGTTTAAATTAATAATGTGTTAATAAAGAGTGACCTTTCCGTCTTCAAAAGTCTAAGTAGAAAACAATTGTATGAAGAACAGCTTTTAATGGGAAAGTCAGTTTTATGCCAATAGTCTATGGCATCTAGTGAAAAGATGATGGCATCATTTCCTCCAAAACCTATTACTGTATAGGGAGATTGTCACTTATCCCAACACAGACTGTTCAAAGATCAATGTTTACCCTTCTCTGAATCACATATAAAACAAATGATGTGAAGAGAAGATTCACCATCTATTTAAAAACACTGGTTTCTATTTTGGACATAACATGTAGAATTTCTGTTTAGCAATTTCAGTTAATTGTTAGATTAACATTTTTGGGAACAGATTGCAAACTTCAAAATGGAAAAGATCATTTTAGGGAGGGAACCAAGGCAGCTGTCAGTGAGCAAAAATTAACATAAATTTGCATAACAGATGTACAGTAAGGTGTCTATGACAGACAATCGCTGAATATTAATGATACAGACCACGACATCATTTGCGTAAATGCTGTCTGCTGGGTATTGAAGCTGCTGCGCTATTTGCAGAAGACAAAGGAGCGCAGAGCTGAACAGATGCACCAAATACATCGATGCATCTTAATTTATGACATCCTCATGAAAGACCTTGTGGTGCGATTTCAGGTTTTATTACAAATAATTCGGAGATAAAGGAACTAAGTAATTATCTTTTCCACTACAGTCAGTTCTTTCAAAGGGGAGGGAAGCTTACTTGTGACAACCATTGTGATGATTTTTTTTTTTTTTTGTGGAAAGCCTCCTTAAAAAAAATACCCCCATTACAAAGAGTCAAATATTCATCATCATTAAAAGATTAGCAGATATTTGCATGCTTCATGGGACTTGCCACCTAACGTACCGTCACCACCACAACTGGAGTCCTCGAACAGACAATGCATTTCAACAAATCTGCAAGGAGGAAAACTGGAGAGAAAGATAGAGATGATAGAGGCTGTTAAAAAAAAAATTACCGATGTAATGATGTTTTAGATGACTGTGTAATTAGACTTCACCCTCAATCTTTCCTGCCCTTAGTCCTTGTTATAAGCTGCAGGTACAACTGGAACCACCCAAAGATTTAGAGGTATCTATAGATATACAGAATATTCTTACTACATTATTCCTGCAGCTGGAGAAACTGATGGAAGTTATTTGCTGATAACAGAAAAAAAAAATGTTTCGGTCCCTGACTATACAGTCCAGTAAAGTCAATGAATGAGGAAGGGATAAATATAAGAAAATAACAACATCAAACTAGACTTGTAAGCCATGTGTATAGAAAACCAGGCAAGGCATGGGATACTTCTCTTCTGTGCTATTAATTTGTTTGGGCCTTAATGGATTTCTCTCCCAGCCCATGCTACCATAAGAAAATGAATTGCTGACATGATGGATCTGTTGGTTGCACATATAGAGTTTTATGTGCATAGGGTTCAATTTCATTCTTGTCAGCTAATCAGCAGCAGCCAGACTTTTTATTTCAAGGGATTTCCTTTTCCCATTTGAACAGAGAATATAGCCCAGTAATCACTCTGCAGAGCCACTCTGTGAGCTGTTATTTCCACCTGCTTTTTCCTCAGAATCTCTATCAAAGCCCTAATCCAGTAACCTGATAAAATCCTTTCAAGGTTCTGTAGGGTCCATTGTGAAACTGTTCATGTGAAAGGATTGTGGAATAGCAGGAAAGTTACCATGTCCCCAAAAGAGCCATATGGTAATTATTTTAATGGAAGCTTACTGTATGGCCAGAAGGCAGTTAACATGTTATTTCACATTTTGTGTGAAAGAATGGAAAAACTGCAGTCTGACACTCTTCTGTCCAATTTTGCTCCCAACATTTTTTACCGAAATGCAGCTTTATTCTGTGTTTCAGTACACTAACAGCAGGTGATAGGCTGATGCCCAGATATGCTAACAAGAGTTAATGGTAAAAATCTCCTTCCTTTTAGACTTTGTCTGCATTCACGTTCCAACTCCACTTGGGAAAAGAGATGGTGTGCTAAGTGGGGAAGGAACATGTCCAAGGTGTACAAAACAGGGATGAACAATGGAACTGGAAACTTTCTTTGATGTGATGGAGATCGTTGTACTTTATTGTCTCAATAACAGAAAAGCTCTTGCTCACTGCAAGTGTCTCAGCATTTAGGTGGTCTAAGGTTTTATACAACTGTAGGTGAGCAAATTGCTGATATTCCCTTCGGTAACTTCTGAGCCTAGTTGACCAACTTCAGTCAACACTGGCAGAGGAGATGAGCCTCAAAGACAGCTGAGGCTGCACTGAAGAAGTCTGTTTCCCTGCTATGAGAACTACTTTAGGACTTCTCGTCCTAGTCTGCCCTGTTGGACCACAATTTTCTTTTCATTTTTTGAGTAACCAGCTGGCAGGGTTCCTTGGGCAGCAACAATGGGAGAAGCTTCTGGCATCTTCTCACAGAAGCCAGTCCCATCGGCTCACCCTGCTACCAAAACCTTCCTATGCAAACCCAATACAACTACTACTCTTTCATGGAAGGCTCCAGACAGCTCTACCAATGCAGAGCTGGCTTCCCACTGTGGCTGCAGGGGCAGTCTGGTTGAAAGATTACATCCAAAAGGAGGTAATTTGTTCTGACTGAATAAAGGAACCATGATCCTGGGTGCTCTGGAAGTCTGTGGAGTTTGAGCCCAAGTTTGAAGGAAGGAGGAAGGGTAGGTGACAGTTGTTTGTAGTTTCTGTTTAATGTTCTTCTTTCATGTTTGGGGTTTAGTGAAAAAACTTAACTACCACCTCAAGGAAGCATTCAGCATGCACTTTTCCTTACAATTTAGCAAATATGTATGTGAGGACAACAAACCAGTGAAAGGAATTGCTATGCTTCTGGCCAGGAAGTACGGTTCTGGTAGCACTTGCAAATGGCTGCATTGTCATGGGGTATAATAGGGCTTCTTTGGTGCCTGCCAGAGGGCTCATGAAACCTGTACATCCTGTCACTGTCCAGTTGCCAGCATAACATGAAAACACTTGGCAAACAAAACATGAAAAGCTTCAGAGCTTGATTTGTTCGCTTTTACACTATTATAAAACCATTGATTTCACTGGATTTACTCTGAATTTATGCTGATATAACTGAGGGAAAAAATGGTTCTATAGAGGTAATATATATTATTTTATTCATTCAGTTTTTTTCTAAAACAATTTAAAAGCCTTGGCAAAAGAAACCCTAGGTTGATGCATAATATACCAAACTGAGCAGTAACTAAAATAGATCTTTTTTCCACCACTATAATTCTCCCTAGGTCACTTTTTGAAAACTGCTGCAACATATTTTACAAGCAAATACTTTTTGCATTTATTTGGATTCAGATTTCATAGTGAGGTCACCTTCGGAGTGGTATCCTGCAGCTCAGGCACTCTCAGCAAGATGTGCCTGAGGAATGGGCTGCAGAATTCCATGGCCTATTCTAAACAAACAAATACCATATTTGTTCTAAATGTCATGTGAAGATCTTCCATGTCTGAACAGCTAGAAGATATAGTGTGGTGGTAACTTTTCCTTCCTGCTTTTTTAGGTGATACAGGTGAAAAGTTCCTCAAGTTCCTGTACTTCCGGGTTACCTTGTAAATAAAAATTTATTGTTAGCAATGAATAAGTTAAGCTAGTTTATCACTTTGCTACTTTTGTTGTGAGCTCTCAGAGTACTTATTGGCTCATATTCCACCCAATATGTAAAAATCCTCTTGTCAGAAACTCAGGGATCAGCCTGGCTAAGCATGGGGAGTGTATACTCTGGCTGGGAGCAGTGATCCATTTGCTGAGCATGGTCCCCTTAAAAAAGCAAAGGAGAGCACGATTTTTGATGAGACACAGGAAGGATGCCTTAAAGCTAAGCTGTAGATATTATCAAAAATGTCTTTTCAGTACTTTGGAGCCCACTGTCCTGATCATATCTACAAACTCAATAAAATAGTTTTGGGAAAGAAAAGCCTAAGATGACGAGTATCACACTGGAGTGAACAAAGGCAGGCAAGGATCTCGTTGCTGTGGTTACTCAAATTGGTTATGCAAAGGGTAGTTCTGGGCTTTGGAGGAAGCGAGGATGATGTTAGTAGATATCCATCTAGAGATATTAGGAGGGAAGCATTCTATACAATTTCTACATAAATAGAAAAAAAAAATAAGGAGAAAAGATATTGAAGAGTACATCAGCATGAGGATGAGCAGAAAAGTAGAAAAAAAAAAGCCAAGAGAACTCCACAGAGGACCCAGAGATGGTGACAGACAGGGAACACGTTAGAAACTAGTACAAAAGTTCAAAGTAGAAAAAGCATTCCATGAAACAGGAAATGCAAATGGTGTCAGAGAATTACGTCTCGGGTATGAACAAAAAAAAATGGTGAAATAAAGTGAGAGAAGGTGAGTGAAAGGTGAGAATGACTGGAGTATAAGCTTAGTGTTCAGAGAACTTGAAATGGGAAGGTGCAAAAGATAAAAAGCAATAAATTTCAGAGAAGCTGTGAAGGTGTAAAGAGGAAGAATTTTTTGGTATGAAATTGATTAAATGCTAAAGAAAATATTTGGTCTCTATTTTTTATTTAAGATTAAACCCTAGTGAAACATGCCAACCCCACACCTCAGGAGAAGCAAATTCCAAAACTGGGAAAGCTAATTTGAAGTATCTTATCCCAGAGCACAGTAGCCATAGTTTATGGGCAAAGTTTAGAGCAACCCAAAAGCTTGATGCAGATAGTAGATAACCAAAAATAAGAATGTGAAATGCCAGTAAGATAGACTAGGAAACAAAAAAGCCTTCTGCAAGAATGTACCTAATAAAAATATAAATAATGAGAATGATAAGGAAGTGAAAAAACCTTCTAAAAGAGAAAACATGTATTAATATATGCATTAGTACCTTTATTATAATCTTGAACCTTCCATCCATAGTTCTGAGAAACTGAAAAAAAAAAAAAACAAAATTGGAATATATAATAATAAAATAATAAAAAATAATAAAATGGAATCTATTAAGTCTGAATAACAGTGGGAAAAAATCCACTAAACACCACCTACCTACCTCGAGCCTAAATTGACCCATGTTACTGCTATTAACTAGTGGAATGTTCTCTGGAAGCCCAGCCAGGAATAAGAAATGTAGTCCTGAGATGGGGCATATGTGTCAGGAAAACAGCTGTGTAAATAGTGAATCTTTTGTTTTGCTGGTATTTCTGAAAGTAAAGAAAAAAATAATTTTGGGTTTAGTGTGCAAAGGAAGCATTTTTACGGTAAATTAAATTTCTTTGGCCAGATTACTTGCAAAATGCATTGCTTAAATGTTTGAGGGTTTTTTTGTTTATCTGGGTTATTTATAGTTTAAGTTTTTTCAAAATTTTCTAAATGACAATTTTGAATGAAAAATGTATAAACACACAATTTTCTTTAAATATCAAACTTTTTTGGGGCATGAAGGAGGGCTACTTTAAGCCTCTTGTGTCTTTAACTATTCAGTAAATTCAGTGTAACTAGTTGTTATATTTTGCTGTTCATTGAATCATTTCTTCCAGAGATACTTTAGCCAAAAACTTTCACAGAAATTTAGTCTAAGTTACGCCATGAATCTGTTTTTCAGAATAGCAGAAGACATAAATGTTCTCATAGAAGCAGATAGTAAAACTAAAAAAATAAAAAACCCAAAAGAAAATACAAACAAACAAACAAAACCAGACAAAACAAACAAATAAAAACAGACAAAAAAACCCAAAACAAAACAAAAAATCCAAAAAGGTAGTTTAAAGGTATCCAATAAAAGAAAACCACTGGATCTAGAAAACTGCTGGTGTTTCTTCACTAAAAACCTTTCATAGGACATTGATGCTGGTTTTTCAACCCCATTTGAAAGGGGCCAAAATATCATCTGGGAGCCTTGCCCTGAGAGGCTGGAGGAGGCTGGGTGGGGTTCCCCAGGTTCCTCCCAGGAAGGGTGAGCAAGGTCTGTGTGCTGGAGGAGAAGTCTGGGGGAATGGGTGGGACACAGACAAGATAGTTGTCAGTTCTGGGATCTAGTGGTGGCAAGGAGAGAAGGAATAGGCTATAGGAGGAAGAATAGGCTATAAAACGTAAAGTTTATTGTATTTCCAATGGTCAGAAATTTAGAAAAAAATCTCCATGCCTGAAAGCATGAAGATTCAAACGACCCAAGGCAGTTTTCCAGCTAAAAGCAGTAAATCTCTTTCAAATAGCACCTTCTCAATTTCTTTCTCAAAGCCTTTTTTTTCCAAAGAACTGTAGAATGCCCTTTTAAAGATATATAATGTTTTCTTAGCTGACAACTTTTATGTTTTCTCATCCCCTTTCCCAAAAAAAAAAAATCCACTCAGGCCAGATTTTTTTGCCCAAAGCACCTAAACTCCTCAGCAAGGCCATGCTTTGGTAGGAGGTGCTGGAATGCAGCAAAATGTTTGGAAAACCTGAAATCAGGAGTTCCACGGTTGCTTTCCATCCTGTGCTGCCACTGCCTTCTCCCTCTGCCTGAAGTTTGCACTTGTGATCCAGTGTGTGGATTCCAGGCAAACCACAGCTTTGTGAGTTTAGAAATCAAAGGAAAGAGTTAAGAAATGACAAAATGTTCAAAGCAATGAAAGAGTTAAACTGAGTTTGAGAACATTTAAACTGTGGTCTTTATTTCTACCTATAAAGAATTTTAGGAAACATGAAATGCAGCTTTCCAACCAAATTTCAATCATGCCAGGAATTCAACTGTGCTTCTAATTGAGAATTTGGTTGTGTCCTCTTAATGAGAAATTAAAGCATGTTTTCAGTTTTTGTTTCACAAATGTTTTTCTTCTTTGCTGCTTCTTTTTTTTTCACAGCTTATTCTGTTAATACTTGAGTGTTTAACCTTGGTTTTTGTTCTCACTCCACAATACTAGAAGATCTCTCTGACATATATTCCTTGAGCTATTCTCTGATATGCAGGTGGTACATGTTCAAGGTCATGGTCCTTGTTGAAAGGCAGGAGAAAGGTGAAACACAAAAAATTATCTGAGTAATTTTCTGCTTCTTTTGCTTCTATTGAAACTGAAGCTTATACTGGATAAGGACCTTTTGTTTCTTTTCATTATAATAGGAACACAGGGTATTTGTTTTGGTATTTCCAGGACTAACTTTCAGTTTTTAAAGTACAGCAAAGAGAAGTATGGATGTTGTGAATCACAGGGAAGATAGTACATGGCTAGCTGATGTCCTCATTGAAACATATGTAATTTACTGTCTTAATGTGCTTGCAGAACTGAAAATGGGGAGAGGAGGGGCACAGGAGTGGGGATGAATTAATATTTGTACTTGTGATGGTTTGGGCTGGGATAGATTTAATTTTTTTTATAGTATTGGGAATATGTTTTGGATTTGCACTGAAAACAGTGCTGGTAGCTCAGGGATGTTTTAGCTATTGCTGAGCAGCACCTCGACAGAGCCAAGGCCTTTCCTGTCCATCATCCCACCCCACCAGTGAGGAGGCTGAGGGTGCACAAGGAGCTGAGAGGGGACACAGCCAGGACAGATGACCCCAGCTGACCCAGGGATGTTCCAGATTGTTTGGCTTTGCACTGAGCGTATAAGGCTGGGGAAGAAGAAGGAAGTGAGATACGTTTGGAGTGATGGTGCTTTTCACCATGGGGTGTGATGGAGCCCATCCTTCCTAAGAGATGCTGAACACCTGCCTGCCAGTGGCAAGAGGTGAATGAATTCCTCATTTTGTTTTGCATGTGTGTGTGGCTTTTGCTTTACATGGTAAATTGTCTTTATCTCAACCCACAAGTTTTCTCCTTTTCACTCTTTTGATTCTCTCACCCCAAGTGAGTAGCTGTGTGGGGCTGAGTTGTCAGCTGAGGTTAAACCTCAGACATTTTCAAGAAAAAAATCATATTTAAATGAGAAAGCAACATCTTTTTGTGTGTTTGTTGTTTGTTTGTTTGTTTATAAATATATAAATTAGACAGTGGAAATTAAAAAAGAAACATTTCAAAAAATTAATCTGTTTGTCATATATGTTAACATTACGTTTAACAATACTTTCATTCTGAGACAGCAATTTTTCACCAATAAGCAAATTCTGTTGGGAAAAAATACATATGCTCAAGCCTAGATATTTAATTAGTTAAAAATCTGGCTACTGAGTTACTGAATCTAGAACTTCACAAGGAACAACTAGAAGAGGATGTGAAATATCCAGGACATTTGTGCCATAAATGTGTAAACTACAGATATGTATAAAGATTAGATTTCTGTTTATAGGCATTTGTATAGACAAGTATTTTATGTAGATTTTCCAGGACCAGATTAATCTTGGTATCCAAACCCAAGAATTACTCCGTAGTCATGCTTGCAGCACATGTGATGGAGTTTAAACACAGCCAACTACCACTCCCAGCTCAGGTCTGATCTACTCCTTTGTATTTCACAGACCAGTAAAGAAGAACAAGTTTAAACACCTATTTCTGCCACAGAAATGAACCTCTGGTCCCCAGACAGGTCTTTTGGAAAATCTGTAGCTGCAAGGAGCCCAGTGCTCTTCATCAGTAATGCAGTGTCATGTAGATGACCTGAGGCTCAATACTGGAGGTGCATTATTTAATTTTTAATCAGAGGTTTTTTCTTTGTTTATTTCTTTGTCACCAGAAGAAAGTTTCTTTTGTATTTATATGTTAAAGATCTCATATTCTAACCTATCTGATCTCAGGAGATGGTTGGTGGCTTTTTTTTCAGTTGCACTGTAAAAATTATTTCCTCCAGAACAATTGCTCTGTCAGCAGTATAGTCAGCAATATTACACATACATTTCATTTTTCCTTCACTCCCGATGTTATATCGCATTACATTTTTGGAGCAAACTCCTCCATAAATCTGCTCTTTTCAGTTCTAGAAAAACAATTTGCAATGTTCTGCTTTCTTCCCAAACTTCACCAAGTACTCTTGCTTTCTTGGTGGAAAATAAATAACAGGGTGTGATAAAGACATCTATTTCGACTGATTAACTAGCACAGCCGTGTCCCTTCCAAAAAGCAGCTCCTTTTGAGTGAGCAATCCATTTCAAATGGTCTTTGGTCTTGTTGCTCTGCTGTGTAATCCGTTTTTTGTTTGTGTGTGTGTGTATGGGCTCTTGAATCATAGCCAGCTCCACTGGTTCCAAGTGATCCTTGGAAGTGTGCCAGTGTAGAAGTAGAGAGAGGACAGGAAAATGAGACCTTCTTCTTTTTTTTTCGCCCAAGAAGTTTTTGTAAAAATCAAACCCTTCTTGGATAGTGCAGGTTCATCACCACAGCCATTGGGAATGGTTCAAAAGAATCTAAAGCCTGCAACCAAATCCATTCTATGTATATATTTTTATAGAACAAGGATTTGTAGTTATCTGTCATTTTAAGGAAAGCCCAATGAAACAATTGTTTCTATCTGCACCAACCTTTTGAGTTCTGTTATCCCATTCCCAGGAACTACCTGAGCTGGCTGTTCCTGCACTGGCAGCTGCCTCCTGCCAGTATTGCTCCTTGTACTTTGTTGAAAACAGGGCCAGAATTGGTTTACAAATTTCCATCCTACAAAACTAGTTTTAAAGCATTTGTTTCTAAATGTGGATCCATCTAAAAAGAAGATTTTAGAGCTGTTTAATTACCTACAGAAAGATCTACTTGGCCATCACATGATTTCTGCTGTCTTTTGGCCATGAGTACTCCAGGATATCTGCGGAGCTGATACTACCACAGCTGGTTCAGGCTTCAGAGATGTGTTTATGAGACGATGAGGGGGCTGATAGCAGGTGTCTGGGCAGAACCAAAATCTCCTGTGTAGAGGGCTTATGATAAAATCAAGGCAGAGTATGTTAGTGCCAAACAGTGGATGAGTGTTTCTGGAGGAGAGAGAAATATTTTCTTCACAGCATTCTGGCATAAAGCACAGCAGGGCACACAGAGTGCTAAACAATGGCAGGACTGTGTGCACTCTGGCATGTACTGCAGAAACAGTCACTCCTTTACTGAGAAGTTTCTCTCTCTCTGCTTTGGGGAGTTTTTCTAATTATTTGCATAAAAATTCTAGGAAAGCTCCCATGTTCAGGCATGTGACCTGTCATGGATTTACTTGTCATTTTTCCCTTATCTGGCAATTTTATTATTTTTTCTTTTTACATCCCACTGTAGCCTATTCTCACTGTCATCCCATTCTGGAGCATGTTCTTAAATTATTTTCTATTCTACAATTGATGTGCTGCATATAAAAAGAGTGCTACAAAAAATTCTGAGGTTTGATGGGCAAATTCTGCCTCAGCTACTAGCTTTTCTGGCCTGTATCACAGGTCCTTGCAAAATCAGAAGCACTAGATATGAGAACGAAGATATATGACTGAAGTGATACTGAAGTCAAAAGTTACATTCTTTTGCCAGGTACAGTAACTACTGCTTCCTTGTCCAGAAAATGGGAACAGCACAGCTCCATCATCACTCTTGCAGTCTTGGAAGTGGGAGGCTTATGAAACTGGAAGATGTCATGTAGGAGCAGGAAAGTCTCCATGAGCCATCTAGAATAACTGTTTCCCACCCTTGAATTATTTTTATCAGTCTTGTTTTATACTGTTTGAATTGATTATGTGGTCTTCCATGTCTGCCAGTAGTCTTGAAACCAGCTCTCTGTGAGCACTGGTTCCAGCTAAAGTTCTCTCAAACTGACTTCCAAGTTCATGGCTAGCTATGCCAAGCATGTGCTCAGAAGAGAGCTCTGGTCAGACTTAACTAAGCTCCCTTAACAACCACAAATAATTTCCCTACTGGTTCTCTGTGTTAAAGAAGGAAACTTGGTTTGAAGATTAATTTCAGCTTCTCCTTTTCCCAGGGTGTTAAAGGTCAGTCCCCTGCTGATTCTGGTTTGATTGAGCCTTCAGGTCATTCCTGAATAGTCTCAGAACTACAAAGCATAGTTTGAGTCATTGGGAGCAAAGAAAAGTGCTGCAATGCAGATCAGCAACATAAGAATATCAAGATGAAAAATGACAGCCCCTGAGTAATTTCATTAGCGTTGTTAATACCTGAGGGGGCTGAGGGCAGAATTTGTACCAAACTCATGCATCAGAGTAAGATTAAAATTGAATCTCTCAAGCCACATCCTGTGGTGATAGAGAGGAAGGAGCAGTTCTCCATTATATGTGTACTTGGTAGGGAAGCCAAAAGGGTTGTTGTCTCTTGTTAGTTCCAATGGGTAATTCTAGCCCCATGGTGTGACAATTATTTCCTCTGATGGAGGAAAATATCCAGCCTGGATCCAGCTATGTTCCTATATTTTCCTGGATCCCAGGAGAGCATTAGTTTCTGTGAGTCTGTAAGCCCTTATCCTCACATCTGCAAACAGTTGAGAGAATAACTTTGGATGTGTGTTCAATGACTCTGAACTTTTAGTTTAGTTCTTGCCTGTTACCCCTGTGCAAAGAAAAGGAGAAGGATAGGAAAAAGGAAGCTTAAGAGAGTGAAGAAAAGGTCAGCATAAATGAACAGCAGTGTAGGACTGTGGGTGGGGCAGCAGATGGAAATTGGTAATTTTG